>VDFB02297332.1:0-45252 GCA_007258455.2 Sequoia sempervirens | reverse complement strand
TGTTGTTTAATTTTTTTTTGAAAAGGGTTAAACGCTTTTGACCCTGAGCTATGAACCGGTGAGGTCACAAACAGGGGACCTCATCCCCAATATAACCACTCGATAATACCACCCCAATGCGGTTTGAATCTTAGTGGCAAGAACAACAACACCGCCTTTAAACCAACAAACCATGTCAATATCAACGAAATTGTTGTTTAACTAAAAAAATTGTAATGCATTAATTTTTTTGGCTAAGTTGTCAACCCTATTAATGTTTTGGGTGACAAGGAATATTGTTATAGCTATGATAGGTTGCAAAAAAAATGAAAGGTATTTTTACTTACAATGAAAATAAATTGTCAACCATATTAATGCTTTGAGTGACAAGGAATAGTGTTATATAGATAAAATAGGTGGCAAAATAAATTAATTTGAAAGGTATTTTTGCTTACAATGAAAAATATTTGGAATTATTTTATAGACATGATAGGTGGAAAAATATTTCCATTGGATTTAAAATACATTTTTTTTTATGGTTGAATTTCAATTGTATTAATGTCTTGAATAATATTGAATAATGTTGTATTTATCATGATATTGAAAAGACATATAAATCTAAAAATATGTGCAAATCTATGGTGAGATATGTCACCCAACAAATTCAATCAATATTTACTTCATTGATAAGATATATACAATCTTATCTTAAATAAAATCTAGAAAACTCTTATCACATAGCTTCTAGAAAAACTCAATAATTATTTTAAATAATATGAAACAATACTTTGTTTGTAATGTTTGTTGTAAACCAAAATTCTAAGAAACGGATCTAATTTACCTGTGGTGTATACATACATTTAATCTCAATTTGTGCCTACAAATAAGACAACATACATTATAATAGACACATGATTATTCGAAATCAAATCATGCAATAACTACTCTATCTGGCAATAACTATTAGAAGTAACCTAATGCAATCCATCTCTTGTTTGAAGGCATGTCATTTACATGAAAAAATTAAAGAAAACCTTTGAGTGAAAGTAATTTTTAAAAATGGTAAAAAAGGACCTTTTCCCTTTCTATCCTTTTGATGGTAATTTCCAAAAAAGTAAATACAAAGCCACCTTTGAAAGAAGATCCCTTTTTTCTAATTCAAGATGGTTGCAACTGAATGTTGCACATGGGGGTTTAAGGGTCTGTGTGGCCAAGTGTGGTTGTAAGCTGTCCAATGGGCCTGCCCTATTGTGGTGTTGGGCAATGGGGGGTTTATTTCTCTTGCTATCACCTCCTCATGGCTTTTTTTATTTTTGTGCTCTCCCTTATGTGTTACTTTTTGTATTATTTTCAGGTGCTTTTTATTGGTGGTTGGTAGTGCAAGTTGCATGGAACATGCAGGGGGTCTGGGGGACCCCCGGTTGGTTTCTTTTAAATAGGTTGTTGTCGGTGAGGTTTCTTCATCCTTTTCTCATGAGGATGCGATAAATTTCCTCTTGCATGTGGTAGAGGAGTTGAAGCACAATCAATCTCAAAACTTTAGACCAAAACCCAATGGGTGTTTTGAGAGATGTCAAGAGCACCCAATGGTGCTGATCAACCCAAATTCAATTGTTAAGGATGTGTTGTATCTATCTAAGCATGCCCTCATCTATAAATTTATGGGGGTTCACATCTCCTTACCTTTCTTGGAAAATTGGGTTCGCTACAACTAGAACCGTGAAGGAGATTTGGAAGTCATTTTGGGAGCTAATGGGTATTTCTTTGTGGCGTTCTCTCAGATTGCAGATCGCAATACAATTTTCGAATGAGGCTTGTATTTTCACAATCAAGTGGGTCTTTTCATCAAACTATGGCACATGGGATTTGATCCATCAGAAGAGATGTCAAGAATTCTAGTTTGGATTCATCTATCTTGTCTTCTAATGGAGTTTTGGCACAAGGACATCTTGCACTCTATTGCAACAATTTTAGAGAAACCCTTGGGCTCGTCTCGTCAAACTCTTGATTGAAGGGTAACCTCTTTTCTCGTTTGTGTGTGGAGATTGATTTAAATAATCCTTTACCGAAATCTCTTGAAATTAGGCTAGGAGGTATGTGTTGGATTCAACAGGGGGACTATGAAGCCTTCCCTTTTTGATGTTGTACTTTCCATGAATATGGGCATTTGTAAATAAATTGCCCCATGTTACGAGCTAAAACCCATCTTCCTTTGTTTGGAGTACACGCAAACACTTCCAAAGCAAAAGTCAATGCACTAATTTAGAATGAGGAGCCTAATTCAAATGAGTTTATACCTATGAAATCTCAATTGAAAGCAAAGGTGCCAAAACATTAGAATAAAAACCTTGCTCAAAGAAGCCTCTGGTAATAGATTTGATGTTCTTGAAAACTCTGAAGAATTGGATTCGATGGAACATGACCACAACTTTGGGACTCGGGTTTTTCACAGATCAGATCTGGTTATTCAATACCCTATGGACACCACTCTAATAACTAACATGCATGTAGCTTCAAAGGAAGGACTTGCTCCCTCTTCATCTCTGATTCGGCCAGAGACTTATGGGGAGGAGATTGTGGTGGCTTTTGTGGTTGATTTGGCTCCCAATCCCTTGGAGGAACTTCCTCTTGAGCACACAAGCACTGATGGGATAAATGAGTTGGAAACTAATTTTGGGGTCAAGGATAATGGCAAAAAGAATAATGGGCCTCTCTTAGGCATCCACTAGAAAAGCTTAAAGAAAGTGATGTGTGACAAGATGGCTAAAGTTGGGAGGAAGAAGAACTTGGAGAACATGAAGATTATGGGAGAATCTCTAGTGGAATCTAGTGTGGCTAATACATTGGACTCTCACTTTGCTTCCTCTCATAAATGATAGTGTTATCTTAGAATGTTAGGGGTTTGGGTAGCATCCCTAGACAAAAGGCTACTCATGATTTAGTTCATGTTCATAATCCAAATATTCTTTCATTCATGAGACGAAGCTTCCTGTTGAAGAGATGATGAATATTGCTCCCAAAATTTAGAGAGGTTATTGCCAATGTGTTGGATCTCACGGCTTTGCTAGAAGTGTGGCTTGTATTTGGGACCATTGCAAGATCTCACCTCTGTGGTGGATGGCTAGAAGGAACTCCCTTTCTTTGTTGGCTTCTTGTTTTGATTCGGGCATGGTGGTTTTGTTTACCAATGTGTATGTGCCTAATGACTTTCCTGGTAAGATTATGCTTTGGTCTCATATTAGATTTATTCATTCTCTTGCTCCTTCTTTCCCTTAGATTTTGGCAGGAGACTTTAATTCTATATACACATTGGGGAAAATTTGGGGGGAGTTAGCCGCTTGGAACCTTCTTCTTCCTTGCTTTAAGATAATATCAAGTTTCTCAATTTAGTGGATGTTCAGCCTATTAATGGAACCTTCACCTAGCATAATCAAATATGTGGGTCTGAGGGATCTATTTGTGAGAGGTTGGATAGGTTTTGGGTGTCTGTTGAATAGATTGGAAATGATCAGACTTATTCTTCTGAGATCTTGGGGTGGAAGGGGTCTGATCATTGGCCAATTAAGTTCTCCTCATCTTGGTTCTCTATGGTTAAGCAACCTCCTTTAAATTTCAATTGATGTGGCTTAGGGATCATAGCCTCAATAAACTTGTGGATCAGTGGTGGATTGAAGGGAGACCTTCCTTTAGCACTGTAATGTTATCTTTCTTCAAAAGGCTGCAACTTGTCAAATTCAAGCTTAAGAAATGGAATAGAATAGTTTTTGGTAACCTCTTTCGTAGGAAAAAATAGATTCAAGATCAACTTGATTGCTTCACTTTCAGAATCAAGGAAGAGAGGATGACTATGGGATTTCTTCAAGAAGAAACTTAGTGTTGGACAAAGAGCTTATTGAATGGGAGCTTCGAGAGGAGATTTTTTGGAAACAAAAGTCTTAGGTTGACTTGCTCAAGAAAGGTGACAAGAATACAACTTTAGATTTCATAATTTTATTAAGGTGAATAGAGGTGGGAATATTATTTCCTCTCTCTTGTCAGCTTAGGGGGGAAATTTAAAATCACACCAAGCTATTACAGAGGAGGTGATCTAGTTCTTTTCTTCTCTTTTCTATGAGATTAGTCCTCTTGTTGTTGAAGAGGAGAATTCAGTTTTGGCCTACATCCCCCCTTGGTCTGTATGGAGATGAATAGCTCTCTTTTGGCACCCATCTCTTTGACTTAACTTGAAGAAAGGTAAGGCCCCTGGCCCTGATGGTTTTCCCATTTATTTCTTTTAGGAATTTTGGGAGACCATCAAAGTGGATTTGTTGGAGGTGATATGAGAGTCTTATACTAATAAGCAGATGCTCAAGGCTATAAACGCTACCTTCCTAGCTTTAATTCCAAAGAAAGAGGGTACCAATTCCTTAGATTCCTTCTAACCTATTGTGTTGTGCAATGTGACCTACAAGATAATTACTAAGTTGATTGTTGAAATATTGAATAGGTGTTTGAATCCTTTGATTTCTTTGGAGAAGGGTGGTTTTATCAAGAATAGGAAAATTGTGGATGGTACTGTGGTGGCAGCTAAAGTTATACACTCCATGTCCTCTTCCAAAGAAAAATGCATGTTCATCAAATTGGATATGTCCAAAGCCTATGATAGAGTTAGGTGGTCTTTCCTTCAACATCTTATATTTGGCTTTTGGTTTCCATTTAGAGTGGGTTTTATGGGTTATGAGTTTTGTGTCAACGTCTTCCTTCTCTATCCTTGTTAATGGTTACCCTTTGCCTACCTTTTTTGTAGGCTAGGGACTCAGGCAAGGGGATCCTCTTTCCCTTTATTTGTTTATTCTGATGATTGAAGGTTTTGGGAGGCTTTTGAAATAGTATAGAGATAGAGGTTTCATTCGAGGATGGTGTTAGGCGCAGGGTTTAGAAGTGTAGGCTCATCTCCAGTTTGTTGATGACACTTCTCTCATGGGTGTTGTGAGGATTGAGGAGGTTGTTAACTTTAAGATTGCTCTAGATGTTTATTTGGCTATGTTTTGTCAATAGATCAATGAGGGTAAGTCTCAAATCCTTTTCTTCAATACCCGTAAATTGATTGTGCGTAGAATAGCAACATTATTTATTTTCAAATTGGTAAACTTCCTTTGTAGTATTTTGGGATTCCCCTTTGTGCTGGGGTGATCCCACAATAGTGGTTTACACTTTCTAGGAGATCCTGGTTTTTGCTGAAATCACATATTTTTAGAAAATATAATGATTTAAGCCTTGAAAAGTTCCATTTAAAGGATTCTAATTGAAGAGGGTTTGATCAAACCACCTTAGACCAAGCCCCCTTGGATATAACTCTGCTAGTTTTAAACCATACCTATAATGGAGTCTCCTTTACACCTATCAAAATGCTAATAAAAAACTACTTTTGATTTACCTTCTGGGGGATCAAATGAATTCATTTAAAATTTATTTTGAGTAAGTATGTAGTCCTTATTATAAGCTTCCAAAAAAGTATACTTTTAATTAAATTTAATTTGATTATTATATTTATTTTTTATTTCTTGTGAATGTAGATTTTTCACTGAAAATCAAGCTCTATGTTCTGTAGATGTGGAAAATAGCAGATTATCAAAAAAATATTGAAAACTATCAACGCACTAGATATTGACATCCTTGATCCAACAAAAAAAAAAGAATTTTGATACATACAAAAAAATTTATGTTTTAGCCAATAAATCATGTCTAAATTGTAACTAGTTTGAATTTGAAACTTAATTAAGAAAAAAATATTCAATGAAATACTATAAAACCAATTCCATGCACTAGATATCGTAGTTATAAATCTAAATTTTAAAAAAATAGAATTTTATCCTTCATAGAAAAAAATTTATGTGTTAGCCAATAACGTCACTCTTTAATAATGGTGTTTATTGTTAAAATCTAGTTTTCGAAGGAGATGGAAAAATAAGTGCAATCTAATTCCAAAAAAATTGAAAAAAATAAATTTAAAAACCTAGAAACAAAATGTCACAAATCACTAGTTTGCATCATCTTCAAATTCCTCATCGTTTAGCTACTATAGGTGCCTAAAAGTGAAGATTAAATTAAAAAAATCAGTTCAATGTCTAGTTTGGCCAAAAATTGTAAACCAGTATTGTGGGATCACCTATTGGCAACTTGAAGAGGAATGAATGGAAAAATATTTTGGATAAATTTTAGGCTAAGGTCAACCACTTGACCTTTAGATGGCTATCTTTGGCTAGCAAGGTGACTCGTGTCTTTTGTCCTCCAAGCTCTCCCTTTGTACAAATTCATGGTGCTATATGTTCCTAAGAGTGTGCTCAAGGAGCTTGAATCCCTTACCATGAAATTTTTATGGGTTGGAAATCTTGATATCAGGAAATAGACTTTGGTGAGTTGGGATTAGGTTTGTAGACCAAAGGAGAATGGTGCCCTTGGGCTTCGAAAATCAGAGCATAATAGTTTGGCTTTGGCTACTAAACTATATTGGTGATGGGCTTCGACAATGCTAAAAATAGTGTTAGTGCTATAAGTATTATGAGATTTTTGTTTTTGTTTTTTTTTTAAACTTCATGTATGTATAGACTGACAAGGATTGTATAGAGGCCCGTGTAAAAAAAAATTACCTCAAAAGCTCCCGACAATAAAATAGGGAAAATTTATAATCAAATTTCGTCAAATCGGCCTCCTCAATACAACAATGAGGTCATTTTCATGCCAAAGTACACCAAAAATCACCCAACTCAAAAAATTGTAAAAAAACAATGAAGATTCCTAATTTGCTTTTGTATCCCTAGTTGAGAAAAAACCTTCAAAAATTGATAAGGGGTTTGTTGAATCCACGTTCTAATACCATATTATAATTGTGAATAACATGTGATGCAGGATCAAACAATAAACAAAAACACCTTCCACACAAGAGAGTTGCAAATAATGATTTATTATATCCTCGACAAGGAAAACTTATAGAATAAACCTCAAGAGTCTTCATGGAGATCTTCAAGAGATAATACAATGAGGGTGAGTGTTTTATAAGAGCAAAACTAAATGATAAAGGGATTAGATCATGATAGTGTCATAATCCTCTATGATGAGATAGGATGATCTAATAATAGCTCATTCTTGTTAACAAAAAAAGCATTCATAAGTTTAGCTTAAGTGCATGAAATGAATTAGGTTAATAATCACTTAAAGATTATTTAATTATTAGCTAATGCATGACTACTCTAACTGAGTATTTAGGTAATTATGATTATTTTATTTCTTTGATTTATACATCTATAGTGGAAGTACAAGGAACCCACTCAAGTTCATAAATTAAAAATTACATTTCAAAGTTGATAAAATAACAGTATTAGGGAAAATTCTTCCTTGAATTGAAATAATCCACCATTTTGTAGTGTACATCTCTCTCTTAACCAGCCACATGTGTTTAATACATTTATGAGTTGCAGTTTCAAATGTTTTTCAAGAACTTTTATTCTCTTGACTAGTTTTAAAGCACTTCAAAACAAAACCCCAAAAGAGGCTACAAAGTGTTCAAAATTGGCCAATGGAGAATGTTACTAACCTCCTAGAACCATATGATGATCTCAATCACCAACTCATAGCTTGGAGGAATCACTAAGAACCAAGCTCACTAAACTAATATAAATCCAAACACACATGGATAACAAAAAAATAAAATTGCAACATGACATGATACACACAAAAACATTAAAGAAAAAGATAAATACACACTCATTTGAAAGTTGCTAGCAAGAGTAAATTTTTTAGTATTTCTTTCAATAACATAATATCAAAATTTAAAAAAAAGAGGATATTGTGGACACCTACACTTCTATTGAAATAATTAAGGAAAAATCCATACCATCCAAGCTCTTCCTTCCTAACTAGAAAGATTCCCCAAAACCCATCAAACCAACTAGTCTTCTCTCCTAAACAAAAAAAAATGAAAAGTGTAAAAAGTAAACACTATCATTTGCAAGCCAAGGGAAATAGTTTATAAAGAAAGGGGTTTCCATCCACTCTTCCCATCTAATAATAGAATAGTATTTGGTAGCCCTAACCCATAAAATAATTTACTACCTCTTCTAATATAAATTTCCCTTAAAAGCCCATGTAAAATCCACATCTTGTAAGGAAGAAATAGTTCAATGTATGCAAAATAAAAAATAAATTTGATAATAGAGAGTTTGACCAAAATCCCACACTCAAATCATCCAAGACAAAGATACCTCATAGCAAGGTACCTACTCAAATGAGTTAATTTCACCCTAAAACATTTCAAATAACTATTTTACATCAGTGTCAAATTCCACCCAAGAATAAATATAAAATTCACAAATTGGAAATAAATTTAAAGCACCCAACATTTTACACATATTACACAAACTTAAATAATATAATATAATAAAATGAGATTACTAGAAAACAACATAAATCAACAATGAGGGATCTTGGTCACGCTAGACCAAAACTAGTTGGTCTAACTATGAATCATAAAGTTATAGTCCCATTAACTAATGGTATGAAGTGGAACGGTAGGGTGGTTTTGGGTGATTTCTCATTGCCTCCCATTAGGCTAGTGATAACTTTAACAACCCCCCACCCCCTCTTACAAAAAAGATATAAAATCTTAGAGAATCTTTCATTATTTTGGAAAAAAAAAAAAATATTGGCAAATTTTTTACATCATTATAATTTTGTAGAAAATCTTGGAAAAAAATTGGAAAATTTATTAATTATGATGGTGAATCCTTCCATTAAAAAAATAATTCTTATGGAAATGTAGGGTCCTAAGGGTGGTAATGATTGATAGGTTTAAGGGGTAGACTCTATAATATTTAGTTGCCACCATTAATTTAAAATATAGTTTAATGAACCTCATTGTATTCTTAGAGGTGAAATGTACTTGCAATATATAATGCTCATGGGGCCCGAAATTACTTTTGCATCATTGATCATGGAGGCAAACATAAATCTCTATTCTATTAAAAATCATAGTTTTAATATTTAATTTGATTCATTTCAAGATTTATCTCAACCTTAAATTGTATTCCTATGGCATTTATAACCCTTTCAAACTATTTCTCAATTCTTATAACTACTTATTATACATAAATTAGGGTTTGAGATCATAATTTCGTCTACAAACCAAACCATGTGACATAATAACATGTGATCTCCCCACATTATATAACCATTAAGGAAACTTAAAATTTATTTACAAACTCACTCATGACATAATATGCATCTATTTAAATTTTTTTAATAAAAATTCTTTTGAACTTAAATTGATTCCAAAATATTATGTTCCTAAGTCAAATTCATACACTTTAACCAAATAGAAATAATGAATTATCACTCATTCAATCTCTAACTAGTCATATCACTATAATGATTTATAATTTAAGGGTTTTCACTAAATATAGGGTTAGTATTTGTATACTCAAAGTATTGTAACTTAATTATTTAAATAACCATCCCAGTGGCTTCCTAGGGTTAACTCAATTATCTCATCGCCTAGCAATATTTTTCACTACATAGATATGATAAATTTGTCAATAACAACATTTGAAATCCTAATAATGAATAAAAAATGATAACATGAAGTTTCCAATTGATAGAGTTATTCATTAGGTTCATTTACAATTTTAATATCACCAAAGTACCATTGGTACAAAGGTAAGAAGATTTATCAAAATTCCTAACTATCTAAAAGAATAAGTATTGATAGGTGTGGTAAAGTGTTATAAGGGTCATAAAGAGATTGATACTTAAATTTTTCATACTAACAACAACTACTCCTTTTGAGGTGGAGACTTCTCCTATTAAGGTGGACATTGTTCTTGCGGGCGAGGTTGGGTGCGGGCGAGGTTGGGGTTTGTATCTTCTTCAGAAGGCTTCTTCTCCATCTTATCATATTGAGGTGGAGACTTCTCTTATTGAGATGGAGATTTTTTTTGGTGAGGTTGTGAGTTATTGCAAGGGGGATTTTGTTGCCTTTATTTCATGTTATCCTCTTTCTCCTATTGAGGTGGAGATTAAGGATGGTGATGGGATCTTGTATCTACATCAAAAGGTAGTGATTGAAAAGTTTTTATTCTATATAGTATGATTTTTCTATATTTTATTGTGTATAATTTGTTTGTATCAATGTTTCAAATAACACTTTGTGATCCAAATTAGGATGAGAAAAGAGTTGAGAGAGAGAATAATGGGTGATTATAGACCAAGAAAGAATTTGAAGAGGAGGGGTAGGGATAGTTTGCATGAGATTCGATATAGGAGTTCTGTTGAAGACTCTCACTTGAAGGGTTTCTTGTCTCAAGATTGTTGGTTTTCTGAGCAGGTTTGTTTTGTGGTTGTGGCCTTAGTATTATAGTAGTTTGGTTTCATTTGTTTAGCTCCTTTTAGATTGTTGTTATTTGGTTGTTGGTTGGATTTTTTCTCTCTTTAGGTAGCGTTCTATTATAGGGTTTCAAGTCCCTTCAAAACCTATTTGTTTGGACTTGCTGTGGTATTTTATATAGGATTTTGGGGCCCCTTCAAAACCTATTTTTCCCCTAATAAAAAACAACTAGTTTTTACCAAATTTATATTTGATTATATTTTATTTGATAATGTCTTTATTTTTAAAATTGAATAAATATAACTATTCGTATAATACCATTATTTTACAACATATAGTTAAATTCACTAATTACCAAAATTGAAACTTTATCCAAATCCTTTCAAGATCATGGATCCTAGGTCGAATTCCTTTACAAAATTGATATAATCATAAAATAATCAAACACAATCTAACACAATTCCTTAAATCCAAATCCACAAGCAATACCCAAATTCACAAAGCTTCAACCTATACTTATTTTCCTAATTTTCTTTTCTATTTCAAAAATTGAATAATAATGAAAGAATCAATGCATTTTCTTACAAAGCACAATTCTAATAATATAGTTTCTTTTTCTTTCAACCCTAAATAAAAAATAAGAATAAAACATTTAAAATAATAATTTTATTTCAATTAAATAAAATTCAAGTTTAAATAATCATTCCATTACATTCACATTTCTAACAATAAAACATTAGAATATTATATATTTATTTTTCTAAATAGAAACTAAATATAAGAATTTTTTTCCAAATTGTAATAAAAATAATTATTTAGTGACGATTTTTAAATGAGAATTTGCATATTCAAAGCAATTTAAATTAAACTATAATGATAATTAAAATTGCTAATTCACTTATCTTTTTCTAAAAGATAATATAAATGATCTAAATTTAACTAATAAAATAAAATAATTGAAATGCCAAATTATTTTAACTTTATTTTCAAATGTGATATTATAAATTATAAATTATAAATTATGTAACTAGATGATTGATTAAAATTAATACTAAGCATCAATGACATAATTAAGCATCATTATTATTTATTACCAATTAGTTAATTATCTTATCCACATGTACTTGGATCATATTAGGATACTTTCACACTAGGATCTAGTTCACCTTATCCAATACTTATACCTAGTAGACAATATAATCTCGCCACAAAATATTATTAGCATTTGTTAGACAATAATAATAGTGACAATAATATAATTACAACTAAATGAATTAACCATGTAACCATGATAATTAACCTTTAGTATTTTGATCACACATTACACATAGTTGTGTTGAAAATCTCCTCATCAACAAAATTAGTGCTAGAAGGAGGGCATGGAAGATGAGTTGGAAGTTGAATGAGCTTTCAAGTTGAAAATTTGAGGTATAATATATCTCTTTATATGTCGCAAATCCTAAAATTTGAAAATTTGAAAAATAAAAAAATATGCAGAAGGATGGACAACAATCTGTTGTTTCTTGTTGAGCAGAGATTCATAAGGTTGACATTCCACAGTTTCAAGAAGTTATGAATAGATGGTTATACCCTAGGAGTGTCTTTTTTTCTTTGTCAAACCAATGTAGGATACATGACACCACTAAGCATAATGAAATGAATTGCTTGACATTTCTGACAAGGTTGGATATGGTTGTGAAATGAAAAATATTCTTTAGGGATGTACCTAAGCCTGAACTATGCTTGATATTAGATGAAGTTGTTCTTGCAGATGACAATAGCATAGCATTGGAAGGGTATATAAAATTCATTGATATTTTCATGCAAGATCAAATTAGTCTTGGCAATGAGATATGTTTAGAGGACCTATTGTTGCCATGTTGGTGCAAAGTACACAACGCTGCTCACTTAGAATTTACATGTTCATTATGTCAAGCTGCAATCAAAGAAATCAAAGAGGGTATGGGATAACTTGAGCACTCCAAATTACAAAGTCCCCTACATTCATTACATAAAATGCACAAGAGGTGGAAAGACATGAATCAAGAATTGTTACACCCCAATTGCGCATTTGCTATTTACTATTACTATGTAGGGTAAATGTGAATGCAATTTGAATTTTGAATGAGAATAAATTGTGCTTGCACTTTGTTATCAATGATTTATGAATGAATGTTATTTCATTTAATGATATATGTGAAGAAATTCATATATGTGAAATGGATAGTTATTGAATTGCATATTTTAACTATGGAGAAATATTATGTGTAATGCATATTTTGTTGAACAACTGACCACTGTAGGAATGTGTTAGTTGATGAAGGTATATGTTCAATCCTCTAGGTGTGAGAGGAAGTATCACTCAGGAGAATATCTTGGATAGGTAACCAATAACGTAACCTATTTGAGCTTACACACACTCATAATAGAATGGTTGAGTCAAGCTATTGTGTTGGGAATTGGTAAGTCATCCTTAGTATGTGTGTTTGTTTTAGTAAGGGTCTTGATTACTATTGAATGCATGCTTGGGTGATTTTTATCTATTTAGAGCTTATAAGTTCTTCCTTATATTACTATGCTTGTATTGATGAGTTGAACACACATGGAATGTATGTATATGATACATATGCATGTCGACGATAGTCCATACACATGAAGGAACACGTACATGAGAGTACATAGGTAGACGCACCTATGCACACTTATGAATGAGTTGTTTGTGGGAATGGAGCTATTGAATGGACAGTATGACATGAATGTGAATATGTATAAATACATCACACGTATGTTCCCTATCAACATAATAGTAATTGTGTATGTGCTTGGTGTGCAATCGAATGTGTATATATATGTATATATGATGTATACATATATCCATATGTATACATGTATCGATACCCACATATGTTTGGAAAATGAACATGCCCATACAAATGTATTAATATACGTACACATACGTATACATGTACATAGAGAAAAATATATATATATATATGTACGCAATCGATATGATTAATATTACTATGAGAATGTTAACTTGATTGTATTCATGTGTATATCGAATGTATACATACTTTATTGACATGAGATATATATATATATATATATGTATATATACTAACATATATACATATATATATGTGTGTGTGTGTGATATTATTGATATATGTACATATATATATATATATATGTATATGTACATATACGAGTATATATTTATATATAAATATATGCTTAGAGATCGATTAACATATGTAATGCTTAGAGGTTGATTTATTTACATGAACATAGGTTGATTTGTATATAACATATACAAAGCATTTAAAGGTCGAATTTATAACATATATTGGCATTGAATAAAGGTCGAATTACATGCTATGTATTGCATAGCAATATGGTCGATATGGATAGTGAACCATAGTCGATACTATGGAAATGCATTTTGGAATTATTAAACAAAAAATTAGTCAACATTGAATGCTTTTATATAAGGAAATGAAATTGATACCAACTACAAAATAAAGTGAAATGCATGAGAATAGGAAACACGTACAACACGATGTGAATTGGTCAAAGCACCAAGTAAATACACCATCTTTGGAAAACGACTCATTTCTGTTGTGTTGCTCAATAAAGTTGTGACTAAGTCAACAAAGAATGAGTGTTGCATGTAGAATGAAGATTGTTTCAAAGAGTAAAGTCATGCCAAAATAGTAGGGAGAATGGTTGCATACTTGGTGCCGGAATATGAAGTTCTATTTTTTGTAGAAGTCCATCTTTGATGCAATTTGATTGTCATCATTTTAACATGAGCACAATTGAATAAGTCTCTTGCTATTGTCAAATAAATGGGTCAACCTGTAGCTTCTTATGTTGAGTTTGTGTTTAGTTTGCTACCACCTTTTAAGCTAAGTAAAGTGAGTCGACTTGCAAGGATTAAACTATCATTTTGTATGCCTTTTTTGCAGGTTGCAATGTCTCCTTTTTCCATATAAATAGAGAGCTTAGTGCTCTCATTTGGGACACACTTCTCATTCTGCAAATTTACTCTACTGCATTATTCTATGAGAGCTGAGAGATATTTAGAGAAAGTTGAGAACTACTTTGTGAGAATGCTGCATTATTTAGAGTTTTGCTTTGGGTTGATAAAGTGAAGCTAGGAAGCTGTTGTAGAAGGTTGAGCATCAAGTTTTTCAATTAGTTAAGCGTAATACATGCATGAGGATATAATATTCCTTTATTTTTCTTTGTTTATGAAAGGTTTAATTTTGAATGCTTTGTTTGAACTTCTTGAGATTGCTTGCACTAGGGAAACATAACATTTGCTTTGGAAGGGAAAAAGAAGTTTATACTTTTCTATGAAAGTGTTTGTAATTACTCCATAATAGGAGGATTTTTTTGTCATAGGTATTGTTATACTAGATATTATTAAAAAGGGATAGCTTAAGGGTTATTCAGAGCTAAAGATATTTTATTATACTAGATAGCTAGTGGGTTACTCTGGTGCAGGGGCACCACATGGTCTATCTTTGTAAATAGAGTCTTATGTTGGTATTAGGTTGATTTTTTGGTGTCTAGAGTATTATTTGGTCTAATAAGGTGATAATAGAACATTCTTGATGTAATTTGACTCATTAGGGGTTCATTTTGGAAATATTGTAAAATCTTCAAAAGTTGACAAAATGCAAAATTACAAGTATGCAAGAAATGCAAAAATTGGAAGACCAACGGTCATGTAAGTTCAAAAGGTAGTTTGGGTTAGTTTGTTAGTTTTGTTTTGGGCTCTAAGGTTTAAATACAATTTTTTTGGGTTGAAGAGAGGTTATGTTGAAGATTTTTGTTGAATAAGCAATAAGAAATCTCCATTTTCTGTGTGTTTTCAACCAATTTTGTTGCTACAGGAAACTTGTACGAATTGTACGACCTAATAGTGATGTAAAATTGATTTGAATTGATGTAGGAATGTTTTATCTATCATCTAGCTTTTATTTGAGGCATTTTCATAAGGTTTGAAGGTTTTTATAAGCATTTAAATGTCACGGCGATCAAAATACCCTATTTTGAGGGTTTGAAGAGGTAAAAATGGAACAAATGACCATTCCACCAATGAAAACCTCTGTAAATTAGTGGAATGGTGTTATTTAGGGTCTAATTTTATGATGGCAGGTTTGTAGGTGCAGGGAAGGAGTTTTTAAGTTAATATGGTGATGCCCTAGTTGAGTTTTATGCATATTTCAAGCAAATGGTGATGGCTAGAAGTTAGAGTTTGATGAAATAGCATTGGTAAAGGATGGAAGATGATTTAAAATGAATGTGTAGACCCATAATGAATTTTTTGAGGCGTTGGTTGGTAGAGTAGATTCCTGGAGTATGAAGATCTAATAAACCCTCATTGGAAGCAAGCCTAAAATAGGGTTTAGATGAGATTTTGAAGTTGGGTGAGTTTGTGGATGATTATACTAGTAAAAGTTGTGGATTCAAAGCTTTTGTAACTTGGTTAAGGTCTAACAATGGAGGCTTAAGGTTGGAAGGGTGTTTAGTTGGTAGTTGTTTTGTAAAAGTGACCTATTTGAGGCTCATGTGCAAGCGTAGCAACAACTTTTAGAGGGTATTGTTCTGAAAAAAACCCTATCTCTTTTTTGGATATGTTAAAGTAGAGCTTAATGGGTATCTAAAATGATGAGTGGCATGTGGGTTTTCAATTTTTTTAAAAAGTTGTGGTCAGAAAACACTATTTGCAAGGCTGCAAGGAGAATATGAAGGGATTAAGAAATAAGGTCAAGTTTGTGTTTTGAAGGTTTAAGAATCATTTGAAATAGTTAGAATTTTTATTATTAAGCAAACCACTCCCTGCTTTGCATCATAATCCTAGGATTGATTATCCATTGAAGGGAGGGAACTTGTTTATATGTTTTGTGAGTAGAAATATCATAGAGTTTATGGGAAAGGGAATAGGATGTTTCTAGGGTTAAAGATTACCCATAGGAGGAAATACCTATGCATAGATTATAGTGGCATAAATTCAAATCAAGCTTGAGTAGTTTAAGTGAATAGGATGACTATCACTCGAAGTACTAATTGAGAACACTTTGGCCAGAGTAGGGTGATTGCCTTTGGCTCCACTATCAGTTCACCGTGTCCTTGTAGTGCATGCTAGTTCCAGATTGTAGGGTTACAAGTTCTAGTCATGTAGGAAACAACACTAAGCTTAATTGGTTATTGTTACTTGGTTACTCCACTAATCTCTTTGTCGAAGGGTAGGGCCATCTATAGTATGATAGATGTGTGAGGGATCGCATATGAGTTTGTGGTTGGTGGAAAAGCGCTTGAGTGATGCTTCTCCTCCTCAGACCAAGATTTGAAAGGTGGATCTTAGACCATCTATGTATATTGCTTTGAAGCTCAGTTGAGCTATGTATGTACTTGTACACATTCTTGGAATGTTGTAATTTATGAAGGTATTATATTGGAAATGGAATCCATGTTGATTATGTTGTGACATCTATGTTCATTTTTTCTTAATAAAGAAAATAAGTTTTTTATGGCAATGGTTAGTTAAGAAATATGGTATGGAAAGAATTACATGAAGCACTGTACTTTGGACACCCTGGTGTGATGAAAATGATGGCAGATGTTAAGCCATTATATTTTTGGAAGGGCATGAAAGGAGATGTTGGCTAGGTGTCTTGAATGCCAAAGGGTGAAAATGAAGCATCACCATCCTACGAGCTTGTTATACTTGCATGATATACCCAAGAGAAAGTGGTAAGTCATAAGTATGGACTTTGTGCAAGGATTGTCTATGTCAAGGAATAAGCACAATGCCATTCTTGTGGTTGTGGATAAGCTCACCAAAGTGGCACATTTCATACTTGGGAACCTAACTGATGGAGCTCCTGTCATAGCAAGGAAATTTGTGCAAGAAGTGATTAGGTTACATGGGATTCCTGGGAAGATGATCTCGGATAGAGATGCACGAGTCACTTTTAGGTTTTGATAGACCTTGTTTTCTGCACTTCAGACTCAACTGAATATTAGCTCAACATATCATCTAGAAACAGATGGACAAACTGAAAGGGTGAATCAATTATTGGAGGACCTACTTAGAATGTATTGCATGGATCGACAATACAAGTGGGAGGACTACTTGCATTTAGTGGATTTTTCTTACAACAATTCTTACCATTCCACAAAAAGGATGGCTCCTTTTGAAGCATTATATGGTCAAAAGTGTTGAACTCCTATAAGTTGGGACAAACTTGAGGATAGAGTAAGTCTTGGGCCATAAATGTTTTCTAAGATGGAAGAGAAAGTAAGAATTGTTAAGAAAAGGTTGGCTGAAGCTAACGATAGACAAAAGATCTATGCTGATGCTAAGAGAGTGCCTAAATTTTTTTCCATAGGTGACAAGGTGTTGTTGAGAGTGAAACCTCACAAGAGTTCTATTAAATTTGGGAAGTCTTCCAAATTAGCTCCATGTTATGTAGGACCTTTTGAGATTCTTGAGGAAGTGAATCCAGTAGCTTACCAAATTGCGTTGCCACCAGCTCTTGCCAAGATGCATAACGTCTTCCATGTGTCTTACCTAAAGAAGTATATACCAGGTGATAATCATGTGATTGATTGGAATGCTTTACAGGTATAAGAACTAGGAGTGGTAACACTCGAGCCCATCAAGGTGCTCAGAACGCGTAAGCTTCGCTTGCGTAACAGGGAAGTATTGCAATGCAAAGTCCAGTGGGACTAGTATGCGGAAGACTCTGCCACCTGGGAAGACTATGCTGAGATACAATAAAAGTTTCCACATGTTTTAGATGCATTTGAGAGTACTTAAAAAATAATATGTTGTTTGTTTGATTAGTTTATGTTGCTACATAAAAATCATCGGGGACGATGATTCACAAAGGGGGGAGTATGTTACACCCCAATTGTGTATTAACTATTTACTATTGCTATGTAGGGTAAATGTGAATGTAATTTGAATTTTGAAAGAGAATAAATTGTGCTTGCACTTTGTTATCAATGATTTATGAATGAATGTTATTTCATTTAATGATATGTGAAGAAATGCATATATGTGAAATGGATAATTATTGAATTGAATATTTTAACTATGGAGAAATATTATGTGTAATGCATATTTTGTTGAACAACGGACTACCATGGGAATGTGTTAGTTGATGTAGGTATATGTTCAATCCTCCAGGTGTGAGAGGAAGTATCACTCATGAGAAGATCTTGGTCAGGTAACCAGTAACGTAACCTATCTGAGCTTACACTCACTCACAATAGAATGGTTGAGTCAAGTTATTGAGTTGGGAATTGGTAAGTCATCCTTAGTATGTGTGTTTGCTTTAGTAAGGGTCTCCATTACTGTTGAATGCATGCTTGGGTGATGTTTATCTATTTAGAGCTTATGAGTTCTTCGTTATATTACTATGCTTGTATTGATGAGTTGAACACACATGGAATGTATATGTATATGTATACATATACATGTCGACGATAGTCCATATGCATGAAGGAACACGTACATGAGAGTACATAGGTAGACGTACCTACGCATGCTTATGAACGAGTTTCTTGTAAGCATGGAGCTATTAAATTGACAGTACGACATGAATGTGAATATGTATAAATACATCACACATCTGTTCCCTATCAACACAATAGTAATTATGTATGTGCTTGGTGTGCAATCGAATGTGTATAAATGTATGTATATATGATATATACATATATCCATATGTATGTATGTATCGATACACACATATGTTTGGAAAACGGACATGCCCATACGAATTTATCAATATATGTACACATACATATACATGTACATAGATATATATATATATATATACTAACATATATATATATATATCTCATGTCAATAAAGTATGTACGCATTCTATATACACATGAATACAATCAAGTTAACATTCTCATAGTAGTATTAATTATATCGATTGTGTACATATATATATACACTAACATATATATATATATATTTATAAATATAGTATAAGATGATAGATATTAGGGATATACTGCTACTCTCATATTAATTATACTCCATTGTGATCCACCCCTAATCCCATCCAACGATACTTCTATTAGACACGATATATATATATATATATGCTATATATATATATATATACTAACATATATACATACATAAGGTGTGATATTTTTGTAGACACAAAAATGTCCTAAGCCTTGTTAATCATTTTCTTCATCCTTCGTCCTTCGATAATTCTCCTATCAATTTTTAGTTATTCAATTATGTTTGATATTCCCATTTATTAAATATTTTTTATCAATTATTTAATTAATTCACTTTCTAATTTATTCTATCCTGACCGATTAAATAAACAAATTGTGTCACTAATTTCTTCCTCTTCTTCAATAGTTAAATAAATTATTATTTATTTAATTATTTTGTCATCTTTCATCTATAGTTAAATAATTACCATTAATTATTTATCTATTCATAGTCCTTTAATTCTTCCATAGTTAAATAATTATTAAAATCATTTAACTATCCCATGCCACCTCTCCTAATTAAATAGTTAATCTAAATTAATTATTTAAGGTCTAATTTTCATCTCTCCATTTAATTAAATTAATAAATTTAATTAAATGCTCCATTTTCTCCAAACAAATAATTTGAATAAATTATTTATTTTCCACTTGTCCATTTCCAACATTTTCGAATAAATAATTTAAAATAAATTATTTATGCACCACTTGGTCAAAGATCCCCTGTCATAACATTCATTTCCTGTCATAGCTTGCATGTTCCTGCATGTCCTTGCATGCCTATCCTAGCCTGCAGATGTCTCATTTCATGGTTTGCAATGTCTTTGTATTGTTCTCTATCATAGATTCATCCAAGAATAGTATTCTTGGCAGCAACGTAATCAGACCATTGATCTTGGCATCTTTTCTCAGAGACTTAATCTCAACCATCTGCTTTCGAACATCCCTCTCATGCATTCCCATCCATTGATCCTGGAATCTTTCTAGAAGATTAATCTCAACCCCATTTGAATGGTTTCTATAAAAGCAAGCTTCCTTTCCATTTTCAGCTTAACAACTATTCTTCTCCAACTTTCTACTTATCATTTGCAGGTATTTGCACAAGTCACACTACAAATCTGAGGGCATATTTGCAAAAGGAGAAATAGGAGAGCAAGAGAAGTGATTCAAGTTCAAGCATGGGGAGTATTTTAATTTAATGTTTTATTTTCCTTATGCTTACTTTGTTTTCTCTTGTTTGGATGTGGATTAATAGTTTAGAGGTGTTGGCTGTCACTTTACCTATTATATTTGATTTTGTAACCCCATCTTACATTTGGTGAACCCGACGTTTATTTTCTTGCAGAGAAATTGGTTTATTTTTGCTGTTTTGCAGGTTACAGCCAAGAATTTATATAAAATCCGTCATCTTCTTTTGAGCACAGAAAAATGGGCTTATAAAATATTTTAAAACATTTTCTAGGTTTTGTAGGCCTCGTTCTTAGCTTTTCAGAACTTCAAACGGTTTAAAATTTTGTTAAGATTTTAGAAAGTTATGGCTGTTTTAGTATTTGTTGTCTTTTTAAATCTAGCTTTTAAAACCCGCGTTTTGTTTTGCCTATAACAATTTTTTCGTGTAGAATTTTGGAAAAGTACTTTCTAGATTTTGAAGGTTTGATTTTCAGCTTTCCATGGATTCAAACGATTTAAAATTTCGCTAAGTTTTGAGAAAGTTATCGCTGTTTTAATTTGTTGTTCTCATTAAACTTTTCTTTTGAATTACTAATCTCTTGTTTTTAGCATGTGGCATAGCTTGGAGGGAGTCTAAAAATTGTTTCTATAGAAACAAAAATTGAGCTTTTTTTCATTTCTTTAGGCATAATAAATTTTGTTTGTTTTCAACAACAACAAATTGCATTTACACTCATGAGGATAAAATGAACCACAATTTGCATGTCACTCATTTGGTCTTAAAATGAACAACAAATTGCATTTACACTCATGAGGACAAAATGAATCACAATTTACATGTCACTCATTTGGTCTTAAAATGAACAACAAATTGCATATTTCATTCATGGGGCTTAAAACGAACAAAAAATTTGCATGAATCACTCATTGGGCCTAAAATTCACAATTACAACTTGCATTTTCATGACATTGGACTAAAATGAACACAAACATGCATTGAAAATCATATGGTTAAAATGAACTTGCATTCTTACGACATGAGTTTAAAATGAACTTTGTTTTTCATATTTTAAGTTAAACTTTTTTAAAAAACAAAGTGTCTTGTGTGTCCTCCTCACATTATCATTTGATAATTAAAATTTACAAGTGTCTTCAAATTTTGTCACCTTGATGCAATAATCGAGGTATCCTCTCCCCTTGCGCATTCATGCGATCCTGGGTGTAAGAGAAACAGTTATTGCCTCTAGAACTTGGGCCTGCCTTGGTGGGAAAAAGTACTCACCCCAAGGCGACTCATACCGGCAACAAAGCTTTTTGGCCAAGCTACCCCCGACTGGTATATAAATGTGAATCCTAAGGGAAAACTTAGGGTTACAAGTGCGGATGTGTCATACGGACCAAGTAGTACTCCCCAAAACCCTGTTGAGCTTAACCTCTTCAGGCTGGAGTGCCTCCTAAATGGAGCTTAATCTTGCACCCCATGTATGGCCATTCGAACGGGGGTCCTGAATTAAATACCTTTGTGTAGTAGCCAAAAACCTTCTATTTGCTAGCGCAGCATCGATCGGTGTGAAGGCATCCACATCTTTGCAGTCTGTAGTAGAGGTGATCAATTTGCCATGGGAGTTTCATGGGGGTTGGAAGCTTGGTTGGCCTAAGAAGAGAGTGCACTATAAGGGGGAGCCCGTGCAGCCAAGCTTCTGGATTCACACGCTACTGATATGCAGTTGGGGAAACCCACGTGGAATCTAGTGAATATTGCCCTAGCCTAACCATAGGATTGTGCTTGTCTCATGTGTGTTTGCATACACCAAAACATTGTGCTTGTCAAGTGCTTGCTGGATTTTCAAACAATATACACAACATTCACAATCTAGACACAAACAATCAACGTCAGACAACTCAAACTTTTCAGCAAAACATCCAAAAAACAGTCTCAGCCTACTGTCAAATATTTTTTTTCTAAGAGGTCTTTGTCAGAAATCAGCTTTGAAATTGCTCAAAATCTTTATTATTCAACCATTAGTTTGTATTCTTGACCATAGGTTTAATCTTTCAAATTTTAGTTACATGCATTAGGCTTCATAATCATAAATTCTTGCATTAGTTTGACCCTAGGTTTTCATCTTTGCATACTTTGGATTAGGTCAACCTTACCTCACTTTGCAAAAGCTTGACTTTCAAAATTAGGTTATCATTGGACTTAGACATCATTTAGTCATTGTCCTTTTGTGAGATCCTTCCAACTCAAAAGTCTACTTAGGAAGACTCACTTGTCATTTAGTCCTTCAAACAAGTCCATTGGTATTCCAAAATTGAGATATAGATCAAGTATAGGGTGGCTAGGCAACCTTCTTCCAAATCATTTTAGACCTTTGTATTTGCATACCTTAGACATTCAAATCATTTTAGTCCTCACCTTGCATATCTTTAAAGTCCAAAATATTGTCATCATAGTCCTCATTTGGCATCTAGACTTTGCATTGGTCATTTCCTTAACCAA
Organism: Sequoia sempervirens; assembly: GCA_007258455.2. Lineage (NCBI taxonomy): Eukaryota > Viridiplantae > Streptophyta > Pinopsida > Cupressales > Cupressaceae > Sequoia > Sequoia sempervirens. The sequence goes on along the minus strand of VDFB02297332.1, from coordinate 22,201 downwards.
CATTTTCACATTAGTCCTCACTGTCACCTTGGCATTTGACATCCTTTCTTAACAATTTATCACCTTGCATTAGTCATTTTCTTTAGGAAAACACCATTATCACCTTGCATTGACATCCTCTAAAAATACAAACAAAAAAATTAGTGTCATAACTTGTCATCTTAGTCTTCATTGTCCTTTGGCATTAGTCATTTTCTTTAGACAACATTGTCATATTACATCCCTTATTGTCAAAAAATTCAAAAACATAGTTTTACATTGTCATCCTTTATCCAAAAAAATCCAAAAACATAGTCTTGCATTATCATCTCTTTGCATCATCATCCTAGTCACCTTGGATTTTGACATACCTGCATTATCATCTCTTTGCATTGTCATCCATTATCACACGAAAAAGACAAAAACATAGGCTAGTGTCATATTTGCATTGTCATCATCTTCATTTGAGCAATTGCTTTGATGGTGGAAACAAGACTTCAAATAAAGAAAAGACAAATGGCAGACTTTGGACAAGACTTTGACAACAACACCAACAACAACACCAATCCCAATGACTGGATCTTTGATGACCCATTTGGCAATTTGAACGCACAATCTTCCATGAACATGTCAACTTCCTTTCAAAATCCACTTTTTGAACAATTCATACAAAGAGATCAAAATGGACAAGTCTATGTTGAAAACTTAGAGGCAGCAGCCCAAAATCCCGAAGTCGCTTTGTTTGTAGAAGAATTGGTCTTGAACGATCCCGAAAGATACCTTGCTATGCTTTTAGACCAAGGCGCAAGATTACCAAGAGGCTTCGACATTAATACCATACAACCTGTCTCTCCTAATCATACAACACAAAACAAATATCCCAACATGACACAAACAATACCTTGACCAATAACATTGTCATTACTACACAAGTTGCTACTACCACCATTAATGCGACATCCAGTGGCACCATAAATCAAAACACCTCCACCTCAACTAATACAACATCTATTGGAGGAACATCTACTATGACCATGCCTACAATGTCCACATCATCTTCACAAATGATAGGAGCTACCTTTTCACAGTCCATGCCTACAACATCCACATCATCTTCACAAACGATAGGAGCCACCTTTGCGTCTACATCAGTAGGCACCACCTCCTCAAATCCTATGATTGGTTCTTCATCTATGACAATAGGGGCATCTTCATCACATCCTTATAGTGGAACCTCATTTAATCCATTTGGATGAAATTCACGACGCGTTTTCATCCAAGGTCCTCAACACAACATTAACACATCATCGCAAATGAACATCCCACATGTACAAAGGCACAATATGCATATATCACATGGACACTTTCAAGGACCACACACTACCATGCCACGCAGACAATTCTTTCAACAAGGACAAGGAACTCAAATGACACAACAAATGCATACCTTTGGACATCAAACAAGTCAGGGACCTCAAATACAGACAAACATGGCTGGGTCACATATTCCTACGTACTCGTCCCAGATTCATACTCAACAACATATCCCCAATCACAACTGGAAATATCAACAAAACATACCTTACTTTCAGGCAACCAATGATCCCGTTGTACACACCTTGCTAGCAAAAGTGGATGACCTTCAAAAACAAATGGAAAATATGAAAACCTCTGACAAGAAGACTCAAATGCCATATGACTTATGTCCATATCCTTTTGATACAATGTTGTACATGCCATCATTTCCACATGGTTATGTGTCTCCAAATTTCAACAAATACAAGGGTAAAACAAATCCACTTGACCACATCAGAGAGTTTGTAACAAGTTGTGTGGATATCGCTCATGAGCACACATATCTAATGTGATTGTTTCCTAAAAGCCTCACAGGACCAGCCCTAGAATGGTTCTATACACTGCAACCTGGAATTCAATCATGGAAAGAACTTGCTGAAAAATTCTTGAAAAATTACACATACAACATTGACACAGACACCTCCATTACCAATCTATGCCAGCTCACACAAGAAGATTCAGGTGAAACCTTTTTACCATTCTTTCAAAAATGGAGGGGCCTAGCGAGTCGTTGTCATATAGACATACTTGAAAAAGGAAAAGGTTGACATGTTCGTACAAACGTTATTAGGCCCACTGAAAAATGGCTTGCGTGTTCATTGTTGCACAAATTTTGCAAACCTAGTTGAACGAGGTGTCCAAGTTGAACAAGCCCTCATAGCTGAAGGAAGACTAAAATACAGTCCTAAAAGCACAAATGCAAACCCTCCTTCTGCTGACAAAACCAAATTTTGGGTTACAAACAAACATGTCACCAACGATGGTGTAGTTGATGCTAAGGCTGTCAACGCTATGGGTCCTATGATTACTCTAAAAGGGACACAACCACAAAATACACAGATGATGACAAAAACCTATGCTACTAATGCTATCCATACAAATCAGAATAACCAAGGCAATCAAAACAATCAAATTCAAGGGCAGCCTAGACAACCAAGACAATTCCCTAAAAGTTGCACATATACCCCTTTGGGTGAACCTATTGACGAAGTCCTCAAGAAATGCATTCAGAATGGTGTCATCACACTTCAGGACCCCAAACCATATGACCTTGGGCAGTTTAAACCATCTTGGTGGGATGATAATGCATTTTGTGACTATCACCAAATAAAAGGACACAAAACTTCTTCCTATAAACAATTGAAAAATCTGGTATAGGACCTCATTGAAAAGCGCATCATTGAAGTTGACGGACCACAATTTACTTCTAATGCAGATCATACAATACACAAAAACCCACTGCAGGATCATGGTTCTGGAAACCCTTCTATGTCAAGTACAAATAATCGAGCCAACCATGCCCGCATTAGGTACAACTATTCTGGGGGACCTATCATACATCACGTTAGAACAACCGATGACCATGTCTGCACAGTCACTGTTAGAAAGGCCCCTGAATGCAATGTCACCACCCATGGCAGAAAGGTCACCATAGCCGGCCCTCCTCCCCCTAGACAACCAAAGGTAATAATAACTGGCCCATCCACTTCACAGTCACAATTGCGTCCACAAAATAAGCAATCCCAACCTAAAGGAAACTTTAATCTTATTGACCAACTTGGAAAAACACCTGCACAAATCTCTATTCTTGAGTTGTTACGCATCTCACCTGCCCATAAGGCCATCCTAGACAAAACACTGCAAGAATCCTTCGTTCCCCAAGATATTGATGTTAGCCAATTCGAAGCCATGGTAGGATATCTCATGACACCCCAACATATCACCTTTTCTGACCAGGACTATTCGTCATCCAAATCCAACCATAATGATTCCCTTCATATCGAAGTCCTTGTTCATAAACATAAGGTTAGACAAGTCTTAGTAGATGGCGGAGCAGGACTAAATATATGTTCTTTAAAATTGTCAAGGCACTAGGCTTTTCTGATGCTTGTGTAGATGCCACAAGAAGCATAGTTATCAAGGCATATGATGATGAAGAACGTTCCTCTTGGGGCGTAGTTACACTCCCAATTCGAATTGGACCAGTCATTGTCGACACCACTTGTCAAGTTCTGGATTTAGACCTGCCATACAACATTTTACTCGGTCGACCTTGGATCCATGCTCTGAAGGCCATCCATTCCACGTATCACCAATGCTTGAAATTTCCTTTTGAAGGCACTGAGATTACTATATATGGAGACCCTGATCCGTTCCAATATTGTACCAACTTACGAGGTGTCTCGGAATGCCAAGTCCCTATCAATAGGGAAGCTCTGACGTCGTTGTCTTCCAAATTCATTGATCCCTCAACACTCGTGAAGTCTCCTGCCTCTTCATCGACCACATTTGCTTCTGCTTCTTCCACCACCACGACCATCTCCATAACACCTTCCACTTCATGTATCACCCCAAGCTTCGACCCGAGGTTCCAAATTCAGGATCAAGGATGTGGAGAGTACACGTTGAATACAACCTATTGCATAACCAAGATGCCCAAGTCTCCCCAGGTCTATGGCAAACCTTGTTTTAGAATACAAGAAAAATAAACTTTCAGGGTTCCTCCAAATACAGTTTTCATAAAGTGGGGTGAAATGAGTCAAGAGGACATAGATGATATACTATCCTAGATTTATAGAGAACCACAAGACTTAACTCCCTTGCCAGTAACAATATATGGAAAAGGATACAAGATGATAAAAGCAAAAGGTTATGATGGAAAAAGTGGTCTTGGCAAGGATAAAAATGGAAGGCATGAGCCACTATTAGTTTCAGAAAGACCAAAACATCTTGGGTTAGGGTTAGGTCCATGCGAATCTGGCGATCCAAGTACCAATGTGCTTCCATGTGAGTTAGTGTATGCTTCAGACTGTGTTGAGACAACTGAGGACACCTCCTCTAAAACTGACTCTCACGAATGGGAATTTGGCTTTCAATGATCCTTAAGTGACTGCTACCTTGACGAATTATTCCTTGAACCTAGCGAGCCTACATTTGAGGAATGATTCTGGAAAATGTTTAAGATCGATACAACACCAAATGATGTCAAGTCCAGATCATATTCTATTCCCATTCGTCCTAGCCCTGACATACCAACCCAGTCATCCCAAGTTGATGACCATCATTCAGAATCGCTTGAGCCATCACTTGCCACTACTGATCCTGACTCTAATACTACTCCCTTTTTCCCTTACTTCGCTGGTGAGTATGAAACAAGCGAAGGAGAATATTGGATAGAATTTGACATAGAGCCAGACGATGACAATTTCATTTTTAACGTCTCGACATCCATTTGCATGATCTCCACGTCATCTCCTCAATTTGCAAATGCTGATGATGGAATATCCTTAGTTTACCCTGACCTTATTGACTAGAACCAACAAGGCCCACTAGTAATGGACACTTTTCAAAATGATGAGGCTTTAGCAGAATTTCTAAGACTACGTGAAGGCATTCCAAATGGGGATCACAATGCTGGATTTTCTATTGACTTGGATTGTGCTGCTTATTTCGGGGAGACTGTACCATCCTCTAGTCGCAAAATTAAAAAGAGAAATAAAACAAAAAATGACACGTCTCTAGGTGAAAACCGAAAGGCACCTTTTGACGACAAAATAGTAAAAATAAAGGACATACCTGAGGGTGAAAACCTCCCTAAGGCACCTAAGGGTGGAGGATTGGACTTTCTCCCCGTAGAAAAAGAAAAATCAGCAATGCTTGTAGAAGACACCATACCAGTTAATATAGATACTGTGGAGGACCCCAAAATGGTTCTCTTTGCGGCATCATTGACAGAAGTTGAACACCCAAAATTTCAAAAGTTCTTCTCAGAACGCAAGATAAACTTCGCATGGTCTTATGCCAATATGCCAGGGTTAGATCCTGAGTTAGTGTTACATCACTTGCCATTATTGCCAGATACCAAGCCAGTAAAACAAAAGCTAAGAAAAATGCACCCGCAAGTTGCATTATTGGTTAAAGCCGAGCTGAAAAGTTATTGGATGTAGGTTTTATCAGGTCAATTGACTATGCTGAATGGATATCCAACCTCGTCCCTGTCACCAAGCCTACTGGACAGATTCGCATATGCACAGACTTTTGAGATCTCAATAAAGCATGCCCTAAAGATGATTTCCCTCTACCGAATATCGATATCATTGTGGACCTTACAGTTGGATATGAGATGTTGTCCCTTATGGATGGTTTTTCTGGTTATAATCAGATTCGTATTTCCCCTGAAGACCAACACAAAACTGCTTTCACATGCCCTTGGGGTACATACTGTTGAACTGTAATGCCGTTTGGTCTTAAAAATGCAAGTGCTACATATCAAAGGGCAATGACAACAATATTCCATGACATGATGCACACATTAATGGAGGACTATGTGGATGACCTTTTGGCAAAGTCATTGACAAGAAAAGACCACCTTTCAGTATTGGACAAAGTTTTCAGGAGGCTGGAAGAGTATAAGGTCCGGTTAAACCCAAAAAAGTGTGTTTTTGGTGTAACATTAGGCAAGTTGTTGGGGTACATAGTCTCCCGTAGAGGCATTGAAGTTGACCCCGCCAAAGTTAGAGCTATATTGGATATGCCTCCTCCTAAGGGAATTAGTGACCTAAGAACGATACAAGGTAGACTTCAATCTATCAGACGGTTCATCGCTCAACTTGCGGATAGCTGTCAACCATTTCAGTATCTTTTACGCAAAGGAATCCCCTTTGTGTGGACAAATAGGTGTCAGGAAGCATTCAACCAGATTAAACAATACTTATTGTCACCTCCAGTTCTCATTCCTCCCATCCAAGGAAAACCATTAATTCTGTACATCTCTGCAACTACTTCAGGACTGGGGGCATTACTAGCACAAAATGACTATGAAGAAAAAGAACGAGCTATATATTATATCAGTCGAACACTGGTGGGGTATGAGCTAAATTACACACATGTCGAACGTGCTTGTTTGGCAGTTGTATTCGCAGCCCAAAAATTAAGGCATTACATGTTAAATCATAAGACACACTTGGTAGTCAAGATCAATCCCTTGAAGTACCTCTTGAGTCGAGCAGCATTGACAAGACGTTTGGCAAAATGGGTCACAGTCCTCAGTGAATATGATATTCAATATGTCGAGCAGAAAGCCATCAAGGGACAGGTAATAGCAGACCAGCTTGCAGACGCAGCAATACCAGATAGCCAACCTCTTATAATAGAATTTCCAGATGACTTCATATTTCAAGCGGAGCCCCAACAACCTTGGCAATTATACTTTGATGGATCTCACACTAATCATGGCTCGAGAGTTGGAATACTATTCATTACTCCACAAGGAGATTCCATTCCAAGGTCATTCCGCATTGCATTCCCATGCACTAATAACATGGCAGAGTATGAAGCACTAATTATAGGACTCTGAATGGCTATCAAGTGGAAAATCAGGAATTTGCAAGTCCTCGGTGATTCTCAGTTAGTTATCAACCAAGTCAATGATGAGTACGAAACCAAAGATGAGAAGCTAATCCCTTATAAACGGATGGTTGATAGTTTTCTAACATATTTTCACAGGCTATCCTTTGAATTGATTCCAAGAACATAGAACAAGGCTGCTGACACTATGGCAACAATCGGATCTTTGCTTGATATTCCCAGCAATGTCCCACAATTTGAGTTTTTGGTTGAGCAATTATTGGTTCCTGCTTATGATGTCCCCGAATCCGAAATGGTCTGTGAGCTTGTTGGTTCCAGTTCCCCCTGGTATAAGGAAACTTTTGACTACCTTCATTCACAAATCCTTCCTCAAAACCTTTCTAATAACCAAAGGAAGTCCTTTATCCGCAAAGCTGCAAGTTATACCATCATCAACGACACCCTTTACCACCGTAGCTTTGACAATACCCTTCTCCGTTGTCTTGACACTAATGAAGCACAAACGACCTTACGGGAAGTGCATGAGGGTATATGTGGGTCCCATTCGAGTGGCCTGACCTTAGCTAAAAAGATTACGAGGCTTGGGTACTATTGGCCGACACTAGAAAAGGATGCACTAGAATTTGTAATAACATGTCGCCAATGTCAGATTCACAGTGATTTGATTCACGCTCTGACACAAGAGTTAAGGCCAATCACTTCTCCTTGGCCTTTCGCACAATGGGGACTTGATCTTGTGGGCAAGATTCACCCTACATCCTCCAATGGACACAAATTCATTATCACCACCATTGAATATTTTACTAAGTGGATCGAGGCCATTCCACTCACTTACGTTACCGACAAACAGATCTCCAAGTTCATCCTCAATTACATCATTTGTCGGTATGGCATTCCACAATCCATCATCACGGATAATGGTCGTCCCTTCAAAAATCAGGAGGTCCGTGAACTATGCCAACGTTTCCATATCAATCACCGCTTTTCCACACCTTATTACCCACAAGGAAATGGTCAAGCTGAGGCATCTAATAAAACCATTATCAAAATTCTTAAAAAGACTGTCAATGACACTGGCCGTGACTGGCACATCCAGCTCAACCCTGCTTTGTGGGCATACCGTACGAGTATCCGTACCCCCACTAGTGCCACACCTTTCGCCCTTGTCTTTGGAGCCGAAGCCATCTTGCCCATAGAGGTTGAAATTCCATCTTTGCGAGTCTCCATGAAAGGTCTTACCACTGATGAAGAATATAGATAATCAAGACTGCATGAGTTAGAAATGCTAGATGAACACAGACACAATGCATTGAATCATTTGCAAGCATACCGAAATTGTTTGTGCAGAAGTTATAACAAAAGGGTGATGACTCAAAATTTTGACATTGGCAACCTAGTTCTCATGCAAAATCCTAAGAATCAGTCAAACAGAGAAAAGCCAGGAAAATTTGAGCCCAATTGGTTGGGCCCTTACATCATCATAGCATCATTTGGTTCCAGAGCATATCAGTTAACTACTCCTGAAGGTGAACAATTGACAGAGCCAATCAACAGTCTACATTTGCGCAAATTCTATGCATAGCATCAGAAGGCCTATTCGAAAACCAGTAAAAATACAAAAAAAATGGAAAATAAAAAAAATCGTCACCTTGATGAAAACCTGGCAAATAGGCGTCCTGGTGACACCAAAAAAAATAAAAAATGAATAAAATGAAAAAAATATAGAGAAATAATTCGTCCAATAGTGAAAACCTGGTAAACAGGCACTTTGGATAAGTACCATGGTGAAAACCTGGCAAACAGGCGCCATGTGTAGTTAGTCATTGTTGTGCCATCTAATGTCACTCTATCTACCTTTGTCCCTAATGAACATACTCTTTTCCGACATTCATCATAACACTTCGTCTTGATATCATGATATTTTTGTCCATGGCTGACAATGGTTGAAATCAAGTCTTGCATACTGTCCACTGTCCATGCTAGTCATGCCTTTTCTTTACATTTCATTTTTTCCTTGGCTCATACTCAACTTGACTAGGGGAAAACTTTTATCATGAGATTGCAGTGGGTATTGCACGTGATTCTAAAAATTAGAAAATGTCTTGAAAAAAGACCTAAAAATCATAAAATGTCCTGAAAAAAGACCTAAAAATCATAAAATGTCCTGAAAAAAGACCTAAAAATCAAAAAATGTCTTGAAAAAAGACCTAAAAATCAGAAAATGTCCTGAAAAAAGACCTAAAAATCAGAAAATGTCCTAAAAAAGACCTAAAAATTAAAAAATGTCCTTAAAAAAGACCTAAAAATCAGAAAATGTCCTGAAAAATGACCTAAAAATTAGAAAATGTCTTGAAAAAACACCTAAAAATAAGAAAATGTCCTAAAAAAAGACTTAAAAAAAAAAAAACGTCCTAAAGAAAACACAAAAATTCCAAAACATAATCATGTCAGTCAACACAGTCACGTCAATTCAAGTCTTGATTAGTCTTTGTCATTGTCGAACTACGTTGTCTCTGTGCATTTGCTACGTAGGCAAGGCTTATCTTCGAGCCCCCGAGACATTAGGCCAGTCCTATTAGGTTTGTCAAAATAAATCATGACTCAATCTTTTGTCAACAAGACAAAGTCTTTGGTCGTGTCGAACTACGAGGTCTCTGAGTGCATGACGTAGGCAAGGCCATCTGTTGATGGGCCCCCAAGGCTGCACTAGGTCAGTCCATTAGGGTTCATTGCACAATTTTTGCACACACATGAAATAGTCTTTAAATTTGAACGAACAATCTACCCAAGTGAACTTCGACAATTTGTCAACGGAACATGACAATCATCTTGGCATATCAAAATCGGTCAATCTCAGTCAAACTTAGTCAATCCAGTCAAATTTTGCTTACTCTTCAGATGTGTCCTTCTGAAGGGTAGCCCGTCATTTAATCATGCCCTAGGATGTGTCCTTCCTAGGCCTTGTCATCATCATTCGACATTTTGAGCAATCCTCTTGACATTTAAGGATCACTCCTCTTGACATCAGTGTTCTTTCAGATGTGTCCTTCTGAAGAACAACCCCTATCATTTATGCCTTAGGATGTGTCCTTCCTAGGCATCGTCATTGTCACCTGGCATTTTGAGGGATCCTCTTGAATTTTGGGGGTTTCTCCTCTTGACATCAACATTATTCAGGATGTGTCCTTCCTGAATTTGGAAATCTTTGGCATTTCATCATCTTGGCATCGTCAAAACATGACATCTTGGCATCTCGACATCATCAAACTAGACGTCTCGACATTAAAACACTTGGCATCCAAAAACTCTTGGCATCTAGACACACTTGGCAAACACTTGGCACTTGTTTGTTGATTTTTTCATCATGTTACTAGTTTTTTCAACGAGATCCCGACAACAGGATTTAGAGAAGCAACGACGTATCATGACATTTGTTTTGTCTTTTGACACTCATGTTACTAGTTTCTCAGTGATTTCCTAACTCCGGGATTTAGAAAAGCAATGACGTATCATGATGATGGTTTGGGCTTTATTTTGTCCTTTTTGGCAATCATGTTGCTAGTTTCTCGAGGATGTCCTGGAAACTGGATTTAGAGAAGCAACGACGTTTCATGATTTTTCCTTTCTTGTCTTTTTCTGCTTGCGGTTGGTTATGACAAAAAGACTGGGGCAAATGTGCCTTTTTGTATGAGTCATGATCATCCTTGTTTGTGACTGTTTAAGTCAAGTGATGGTATGACCTTGCACACCTTGATTTACGTCATATCATGGTGTTTTTTGGTCATCACAATAATCTGCCCAATGATGATAAATATAAAAATGTAAGCATGAAAGTTGGTTCCCCTATCTTTTTTTTCATCTAGCTTTCCATCTTCATCCTCCCTTCCCTTCCACGCTAATATCCATCCCCTTCCAAGCTAACATTTCTTCTATCTTTCTCTCATCAATTTCGGTGAGCACACCCATGTTCTTGAACCCATCTGCCCTCTCAAGGGGCATACCATAACCCTCCTTCGCCATTCTTCCTCATCTTATTTTGCACCGGGCATGACTTTCGATTCTAGCTTTTGTCACAATGCATAGGTTGCATTGGCGACAAAGAGGGCAAAATGTGAAACATAAAAATGTCCTAAGCCTTCGGCATCATTTTTCTTCATCCTCGCTCTTCATATCAATTTTAGTTATTCAATTATGTTTTCCTATTAATTAAATAATTTTAATAATTATTTAATTAATTCATCTTCTAATATTTATTCATCCCTAATCGATAAATAAAACTAATTGTACTACCTTTCAATAGTTAAATAAATTATTATTTATTTAATTATTTGTCATTCTTTTCATCTATATAAATACTACCATTAATTATTTATCTATTCATGGTCTCCATAGTTAAATAATTATTAAAAATCACTTAACTATCCCATGCCATTCTCCTAATTAAATAGTTAATTCAAATTAATTATTTAAGGTTCACTTCTTATCTTCCATTTGATTAAATTAATAAATTAATTAAATGCTCTCTTCTTTTTTCATTTTTCTCCAAATAAATAATTTGAATAAATTATTTATTTCCACTTGTCCTGCTTTTCTATTTCAACAATTTTGAATAAATTATTGTTTATTTTCCACTTGTCCATTTCAACATTAATAAATAATTTAAAATAAATTATTTATGCACTACTTGGTCAAAGATACCTTGTCATAATCCCCTGTCATAACATTCATTTCCTGTCATATCTTGCATGTCCCTGCATGTCCTTGCATGCCTATCCTAGCCTGCATGTCTGTCATGGCCTGCATGTCTTTCCATGTCTTCCTGTCATGATTCCTCCAAGAGTAGCATATTCTTGGTGCATCAATTCTCGACCATTGATCTTGGCATCTTTTCTGAGACTTAATCTCAACCATCCATTTCGTAACATCCCTCTCATGCATTCCCATCCATTGATCTTGGAATCTTTCTAGAAGATTAATCTCAACCGTCCATTCGAATGGTTGTCTATAAAAGCAAGCTTCCTTCTCCATTTTCAGCTTAACAACTATTCTTCTCCAACTTTCTACTTATCATTTGCAGGTATTTGCACAAGTCACACTACAAATCTAAGGGCATATTTGCAAAAGGAGAAATAGGAGAGCAAGAGAAGTGATTCAAGTTCAAGGATGGGGAGTATTTTAATTTAATGTTTTATTTTCCTTATGCTTACTTTGTTTTCTCTTGTTTGGATGTGGATTAATAGTTTAGAGGTGTTGGCTGTCACTTTACCTATTCTATTTGATTTTCTAACCCCATCTTACAATATTATTGATATATATATATATACTAACATATATATACATATACATATATGTGTGTCTGATATTATTGATATACATATACATATATATATATATATATATATATATATATATATATATATATATATATATATATATATATATATATGTATGTATATGTATATGTACATATATGAGTATATATTTACATATAAATATATGCTTGGAGATCAATTAACATATGTAATGCTTAGAGGCTGATTTATTTACATGAACATAGGCTGATTTGTATATAACATATACAAAGCATTTAAAGGCCGAACATAATATATATTAATAGCATTGAATAAAGGTCAAATTACATGTTATGTATTGTGCAATAATATGGTCGATATGGATAGTGAACCATAGTCGATACTATGGAAATGCATTTTGGAATTATTAAATAGAAAATTACTCAACAATGAATGATTTTATATAAAGCGATAAAATTGATACCAACTGCAAAATAAAGTGAAATGCATGAGAATAGGAAATGCGTACAACAAGATGTGAATTGGTCAAAGCACCAAATAAATACACCATCTTTGAAAAATGACTCATTTATGTTGTGTTGCTCAATAAAGTTGTGACTAAGTCGACATAGAATGAGTGTTTCCTATCGAATGAAGACTATTTCAAAGAGTAAAGCTATGCCAAAACAATAGGGAGAATGCCTGCATACTTGGTGCTAGAATATGAAGTTCTATTTGTAGTAGAAGTCCATCTTTGATGCAATTCGACTGTCATCATTTTAACATGAGCACAATTGAATAAGTCTCTTTTTTTTCAAATAAATGGGTCAACCTGTAGCTTATTATGTTGAGTTTGTGTTTAGTTTGCTGCCACCTTTTAAGCTAAGTAAAGTGATTCAACTTGATGGATTAAGCTATCATTTTGTATACCTTTTCTGTAGGCTGCAATGTCTCCTTTTTCTATATAAATAGAGAGGTTAGTGCTCTCATTTGGGATGCACTTCTCATTCTGCAAACTTATTCTACAAATTTACTTTGTTGCATTATTTTGTGAGAGCTAAGAGATATTTAGAGAAAGTCAAGAACTACTTTGTGAGAATGCTACATTATTTAGAGTCTTGCTTTGGGTTGATAAAGTGAAGCTAGGAAGTTTTTGTAGAAGGCTAAGCACCAAGTATATCAATTGGTTAAGCGTAATATAGGCATGAGGATATAATCTTCCTTTATTTTCTGTTTCATGAAAGATTGACCTGAATGCCTTTGGTTTGAACCACTTGAGACTGTTTCTAGGGTTAAAGATTACCCATAGGAAGAAATACCTATGCATAGATTATAGTGGCCTAAAGCCAAATCGAGCTTGAGTAGTGTAAGTGAATAGGATAACTAACACTCGAAGTACTGAGTGAGAACACTTTGGCCAAAGTAGTGTGATTACCTTTGGATCCACTGTCAGTTCACCATTTCCATGTAGTGCATGCTAGTTCCAAATTGTAGGGTTACAAGTTCTAGTCATGTAGGACACAACACTAAGCTTAGTTGGTTGTCATTACCTGGTTACTCCACCAATCTCTTCGTCGAAGGGTAGGGCCATCTATCTTATGATAGATGTGCGGGGGACCCCATATGAGTTTGTGGTTGCTGGAAAAGCACTTGTGAGATGTTTCTCCTCCTCAGTAGGCAACAAAAGACCAAGATTTGAAAGGCGGATCCTATAACATCTATATCTATTGCTTTGACGCTCGATTGAGCTATGTATGTACTTGTACACATTCTTGGAATGTTGTAATTTGTGAAGTTATTATATTGGAAATGGAATCCATGTTTATTATGTTGTGACATCTATGTTCATTTTTTCTAAATAAAGAAAAGAAAAATTCTATGGCAATGGTTAGTTACATAGTTTATTTACTTGCAAAGTGAAAACTTAGGAAAAATTACTTGAGTGAAAATTTGACATGTTAAAAGAAGTCACTCTATTAGGGATAATCCATAGGTAGACAATGCAAACCAAGAAGAGGTGATTGAACAAGATTGTTGTAACTTAACCACACTAGATGCTCAGTCACATTAAGATAATATTTTAATGGGTACATTTCTAGTCAAGGGTGACAAAGACCAGATAGTTTAGCCACTAATGGATAATCAAGAGTCCTCTCCTCAAAATAATTTGTGTATACCTAAAGTTTATCTTAATGATGCATGCATAGGAGAATATTCCAAATTAGTAATGAGGGAGTCTTCTGATTTTCTTGAATCCAGTGATCAGTTACAGAGTTATGATGGTATTAGGCAACCTAATGTTTCCATAATCAGTGGTAGCGAAAATGTGTTATTCAAATCTCTAATACTTGAAGCTGTTGAAATATTATACAAGAAAGAGGATCCCATTGTAGCATTCGGCAAGAACAAATGTGATGTAGTAAGAGTAATGGATGAGTATTCAAAGGTGCAACAACACAAAGATTCTAGGAATATTGTTGATGAGTCTAATCAAATGTCAAATTATGAATTCTAAAAGGAGGAAATCTAGTCACAAGCTATATCAAGAAGATTTTTTTTGGCAAAAGGCTAATAGCCTATATATTATATTAATAATAATAGTAAGTAATTACAAAATTCCCAAGAGGGCCCAATTACAAAAGTTCCTAAGAGGGCCGAAGTAATTACAAAAGTTCCCAATCTTTGAAAGTCTGGTTTGAGAAGCCCGTTGTGTCATTAGACTTGTCTCAAGGATCCCACATTCTTCATACCATGCAGAGCTTAAATCAACAAACATAACTTCCAACAACCATACCTTTGACTCGCGATGCTCGACACCTCTTCAGGGTTCGAAGATCCTCCAGACTGCTCTTTTTAAATGCAAGGGTAACCAGTACACCTGAAGTTCGAAGTCCAAAATGGTCTAGACTTAGCGAATTTTACTTTGTCTTTCTGAGGGACTTGGTATGAGGTATGACCAAGGCCCAAGACCCACGTCACCAAACTCCATCGTCAGCCTATTGGGTCCCATGTTATCGACAAGTCAAAGGGACCAATCATTTCATCCTGCTGATATTCATCCTTCTACTTGATAAGGAGCCTTCGGTTGATGTAAACATTTGTTGCCACATGTCTTTCCTATCGAGTGTTAGGGATCGAGGATCTCATGTTCTTCATACCATGCAGAGTTTAAACCAACAAACACAACTTCCAACAACAAAGAGTGAAAGATAGATTGGATTGTTAGATGTCGGGGTCCGCACATACTTCATACCACAAAACATGCCTTTTAGTAAGGCGCAAGCCATACCTTTGACTCACGATGCCCGACACCTCTTCAGGGTTCGAAGATTCTCCATACCACTCTTTTCAAGCACAAGGGTAACCAGTACACCCGAAGTCTGAAGTCTGAAATGCCCTAGACTTAGCAAATTTTACTTTGTCTTTTTGAGGGACTGGGTAAGAGGTATGTCCAAGGCCTAAGACCCAAAACCTTGCATACTTAACACAAATTTATCTAAGTCTTTTTCAACGCATTTGGTAAGCAATAAGCTCGATGACCGATGCCTGATTCTCTTCAAAGCTTCTAAATGTTTTTCAAGTTGGGAAGCCCAATTTTCCTTTAGACTTGTTGGGAAAGAGGAAGATGTCAGCTCCTTAACTTATCATCAATGCCTAATTATTTTCTGTCACATTAGATAATAATTTTCCTATCACATTAGATAATGATTTTCCTTCATTAAATTTGAATAATTTAAGCAGGGCAGATTCGTGCATGTCATGTTTAATTATTTTTGAATCTTATCGAAATAATATTGATATGCAAGAAATTAAAAGGGACATCAATCAAGTAGATATACAAAATGTGGACTAACAAGTCATGATAGATCTTCCCAAGGTCATGAAATACAAAGATTTTCTAAAAGAAGTACCTACAAATTTTTTATCTCAGCCATGTACAAATGTAGAACTAGGTAAAAAATTCCATGAAATTGAAGAATTTGGTATTGTACATGGTATAGTGTTTGATGAATGTAATTATGATTTGTAGATATACAATACAAGAGGAACACTACATCATGAATTACGTCCTCTTGAAGTTGAGAATGCAAGAAAATCCAACAAACAAGTTGTTAATGATCGAATGTTACTACCTACACAAAAAAATCCCTAGGTTGTATATTTCCTTGTCCTTGTCAATTCTTATGCTTATAATTTTGATTATGGGAATCTAAGAAATATAACATGCATGTGGATTGATCATGGTCCTAATGAGCTGCCTTAGTTGTTAATTTTTCCTAATTATATTAGTGAGTTTGAAAATTGTAAGATAGAAACTTATTTTTCTAAATACAAGGACACGTTTGCAAGACTTAGGTGTTGGAGTACAAGACCACTGAGAGGGGGGGGGGTGAATTAGTGGTTAGATAAAATCAATCTCAAAACCTTAACACTCTTGATCATACAAAACTTTAGATATGTATTTCATAAACAAAACACAAAGAGGTGCATATTACAACATCACATGTGAATTAGGAATACTAAATCATGCAAAAAGCAACATATCATCAAGGAGACATGAGACACCATATTTAAGAGTGGAAAAACCCTAAAAAGGGTGAAAAAACCACTCTAAACAATTGCTTTTATTATCTTCAAAGGGCACCATCCCTGATTACATAGGTGAGCACCAACCCACTGAGAGCACCAACTCTCCTTTGAAGCACCAACTCTAAAAGCACCGAAGCACTAACTCTGAAAGCACTGAAGCACCAACTCTAGTGGTTGAAGCACTAGCTTCAAACTTCAATCTACCTCACCGACAATCAACAAGCCTCATTGGCTACAACATGCCTCATTGGCAATTAGAAAGCCTCAATGGAAAACACACAACACCTCAAAAGGAATAAACAAGTCTCAAAGGGTTACTCTGTTTCCATACAAAACATTCCTCTATCTCTGCAACAAAATTCATCTTCCTTATTCACCCATACTACCATATTGAATCAAAATCATAATCTCAAACCTGCAACTCCTCTTTTCTGTTTCACATTCAAAACCACTCACCCTTTTGTAAACATAAAAAAAAACACCTTCACAAGACTCTCCTCAACATATCAAATACAAAAGGTCGATATATATGAATAATGAACAATAAATCTTTATTCCCTGCTCTCTTACTTCAATTCCTTGCTCTCTTCTTAACTGCACCTTACACACATTATTCTTCATAAAATTATTGTATATTCTTCATAGAAAAAGAATTTACCTTTTTCACTCTCTCATCCACTTACCTGTCATTATCATTCAAAGCTCCCATTCTTTTCATTCTTTTTTTGCTCATTACCATAGTATCATCTCTGTAAAAGCATATCATAGACTCCAAAAACCTTCTCACAGTGCCCAGATTATCAAACACATTCTAAATACTTGAGAGCACTCTCAACTTATATATATGAAGTAGTCAAAACACAAACATCCTTTTTACTGTTATACATGCCAACCTTCTCTTTGCATCAAATCAACGTGCACCTTGTATCATCATCTTCAATTAAGGCTTTCATTCTTTTCATATATCAAAATGCTCTCAGTACCAGTAACACCATTCTTATATTAATTATCTATCAATAACTCTTTATGAAAGATTGCAGTCATAATCAATCTAGAGAGAAGCTCCATTTTTCACATTGTAGTCATAAGGTATTGTCTTCTCTTCAAAAAGATATAACCAATCAACATTTTGTTCCCATTCTCAAACCCTATATTCAATACCTTAATCTCCAAAAAATCTACTTTTATCACATAACCTTGACACACTTACTTTCCATGCATAAGACAAAAAACATACCTTCAGAATTGGTGCCAACCAAAATATCCACCATAACTCTTCACATTCAAAATAGAAACAGCCTACAAAAATGGCTATGTTGGTTGGTTTCCTATCAAATATGCAACCTCTTCAATAGTCATTGGAAAGTTTGAATGACAACCCTCAGATTAAGTTTTACCACCAGATAAGCTTTTAAATCCAACCTTTGATTTCAATATGAATGATATAAACTCATCTCTTTAACTTGCTCGACCAGTTACATCTAAAGAGAGGCTGATTATCAATGACTTAAAACCCTTAAGCAAGTTAATTAAAATGATTTTTACTTGCTATACCTAGTCATTGATCAAATACATAAAAAGTAACTTTATTAGAAACTTAGCACCAAACAAACTTCTAATTAGGGTTTTAGTATCAAGATAACATCAAAAGATAAATCCTAAACTCTTTGAAAAAACCTTGAATCATTGCCAATTAAGCATTGAACACTCCAAGCTCCTGTCACTTATATCAACACATGCTCAAGCTCCTGATGCAGAACAATATGTCACTTATATCAACCAAGAATAATAAACTTTGATGAGAACACATATTAGGGTTTTGATCCTTCAAAGCTTTGATGCTACCTTTTGTCTTGGTGCTTGATGCATTGAATACTATTGAATATTTGATAATGAACCTTTGAAGCTTTTGATGCACTAACACTATGCTTTGAAGCTTTGACGCTCTTTGAAGTACCTTGAAGCTTTGATACCTTAAAGTCTTGATACCTTGATGTTTTGATGTTCTGGACCTTATCAAACTTGAATGTCTTGAATGCCATGGAAAACATCAGAAGCATAATGTAAATGAACAATGAATCATACCAATACAAAAACCAACAGTGACAATCCTTCATGAAACAAACTTTGACATCAATGACAAATCAATGCCAATGCAACATTAGGACTGTAACCATCATCTTGTTACTTATGCATGCATTGAGAAATCATATAGGGGCAGGTTTCATTTCACTTTACTTGGGTATAATCTATCTAGTCAATCTTTCTGTATATAGTCAAGTTTGAATAAGGTTGGTTTAATTTGCTTCTCATTTTCTTTCTATCGGTTTGTTAACTTAGGTTTGGTTTTTCTTGCTTTTATGGTCTGGTCTAGGGGTCTTCTTTTGTCTTTTGAGGTATTTTGTAAGTTCAACAACAATTTAATTATTTGAAATTTTCTTGAGTATTTCTTTGAGAAGCTTTATTCATGTCTTTGTGAATAGCTGGGGGAGGTCTCCTGTTAGTGTCAGATGTTTTGGATATTTGATTTAGGAAGATGGATTAATTATCTGATTTGATTTGAGATATCCTGAAATCTTACATTTTTTCACATATTTTAAGAATTCTAAGGTTCCTATGGGTTTCTTTTTGAATTCATGTTAAGTGAAAAATCTTAAGTTTTTGCTTCAGTGCCGCCATGATTCTCAGCCTTGAAAATAAGCTTCATTTCTTGCAAGTTGAAAGTGAAAATAAAAATAAAATCAAAAGCAATAAAAAATAAAAGAAAGAAAAATCAAAGAAATTTGAATTTCAAGAGGGTTCAAATATCTCTACCGAGCATATAGATGTCTGGTTGGTAGTAGAGCTATGTTTGAGAGAATCACAATGGAAACCTTGTCGGGGCTATTGATGCTTAGCTGACAATGAGGCAATGTCCAAGTTGCTTTTGAAGTAAAATCATTCATGTAGCTTAACATGATGGAGCATAGGTTCCTATGGTCACTTAAGGATGGAAATAAATGCATTTGCACATACTTGGATTTTCATCCTATGAAAATTTAGATCAACCAATGATTATGATTTCTTGATCATGTTCTAATTTATTTGACCCAATTTCTAGGGGGTTGGAACCAAAGATTTTGGGTTCGTGATTCCTGTTTGTCATTGAAAAGCATTGGAGCATTTTACCAACAGAGTCACCATTTGTTTTTCCTTGCACACATGCCCCATCAAAATAGGGACCCCTTTCTCCTTTTTGCTTTGTACATTCCATGCCTTTTCTCTTTAGAAGAGAAGTCCTCAAAATTTTGTTTTTTGGGTCATCTTCTGGTTATTTATCAAGTTCTTATCAAATAAGGAATATTAGAATATTTGCAACTAAAAAAGGCCAAGGGGGAAGTCATTGAAAAACATTTTGAGGGTCTAAATTTCAAGTTCTCTTGCTTTTTGAGGATTTCTTCATCCCATGGAATTTCCCATTTTTGAGGATTTCATCCCGGGGAAATTCACCTCTCACAAAAAAGAAAATCCAAAACTGTCAAAAATCTGTGAAATTAAAAAATCCTCAAAATTTCATTTTCGAAAAAATCCAAAACTCTTTTAGAATTCTAAAATTTCCTAAAATGGAAAATTTCCCAAAATAGAAAATTTCTCAAAATGAAAAATTTTCTAAATGGAAAATTCTCCCAAAATAGAAAATTTCTTGAAATGAAAATTCTAAATATAAAATTTCCAAATGAAAAATTTGGGAAAATTTCCCAAAATGAAAAAATTTTAAATGGAAAAATTTCCTGAAATGAAAAACTCCTAAATGGAAAATTTGAAATAAATAACAGAAAAATTGCCCAAAATAGAAAATTTCTTGAAATAGAAAATTGCCCAAAATAGAAAATTTCCCAAAATGGAAAATTTCCCGAAATTCAAAATCTCCAAAATTCCAAAAGCGCTTCAAATCTTTGAAAATTCTAGACAAGCTAAAATCTCCAAAATTTCAGACAGGAAAAAATCTTTTAAATTCCAGACAACCTAAAATCTCCAAAATTCTTTTGACAGGGCAAAAATTCTGAAATTCTATGATGGAACCAAAATCTCAAAAAAAATTATTCTTGATGTTTTAAGGATTGGATTTTAGCAAGTGAATTAATAATAATGATATTTGGTAAATGTGGAAAAATGTGGGTTCTTTTCCTTATGATTTGAGGTAAATTTGATATATTTAGATTTCTAAGGGAAATTTGTTCATTTTTGACTAACAAACGCAAGCTAAGAAGAGAGGAGCTATCATAAAATTATTCTTGGAAGAAGATTAAATAAACCAAAAGGGACCTACATATGGATTTGTGTCAATGCTTTTTGGTCTAGGAGGTGTTGTGTATCCCCAAGATGCCAGGAGAAAATTTGGAAAAGATTGTAACTAAATTTAAACTAAATATTAAATGCAGCCTCAAGATTTAATGTTGGTTCACATAAGAATCTGTGCCAAATTATGTACGAGTTGTGCAAATTGTTTTTGGGATCAACAATGAGGATTTATTTTGAATTTTCAAATGAAGACACATGTCAAGATCAAGCTTGCAACAAATTTTTTAATTGGAGACAAAAGGGAATATTTTGTAAGATTTAAGGCACCTCCAATAGTAAATACAAATGCAAACCACCCTATTTTGGAAAAATCTGGGCCATTGATTGTAAATGAATCTGAACCTTTCATTTTGTATTTAAAAATCTATAAAAGGTTGTGCCTTTTCCATTGTAAAACAGAAAAAATTGTAATTGTTACCAAGATACTGCCAAAATTAATACAATAATTCATCCTTATGAATTATTTTGTGTTAAATTTTGAATGTTAGCATGATTGCATGTGTCTACTTTAGATTTACCTTTTTAAACCACTTTAGTTATTTGAAGATTTGTTGGAGTTGATATTGACGGAATTCCAAGTTCATGCGATTTGACTCTTGTTGATTGTAAGTTTCATTGTATGGTTAGCCTAAACCATTTTTATGTTTAAGTTCAATTATAAGTTGTTTATTAAATTGCATTGACTTGATGGGTTTAATGAATGATTTGTAATATGAAAATCTTAAGAATACCATTGAAGATTGCATCTATTTTGTGTAGTTGTGTAAAGTTGGCAAAGCAGAATTAGGTTTTTTGGAACTTGTCTATTGATTCCAATATATTTTCAATCTTAGGTTAAATAGGTCTTCTAAGCCCTAATGCTTTTGAGGTTTATTTGAGGTAAAATCCAAAAACACAAAAAAAAAAGAGAGCTGGAAAGTTAAATAAGAGATTTTAGATCTCATAAAAAAGAAAATTGTTGGAGAGAACTGCAAAAATATTAGTCTCTGATCATAAAAGAAGCTTTTAATTTTCAGCAAGCATAAGTCCCCTTGTGATTACCAATAATATCACATCAT
>VDFB02297331.1:73417-90419 GCA_007258455.2 Sequoia sempervirens | reverse complement strand
TCCTTTTCGCACCGTTCAAGTTGCGTTGGAATCAGGACGTCGTTCTCTTTCTGATGAAGCTAAAATTTGGAGTATTGGGAACACTTCAATTTTCACTAAAAAATTGTCCCCCGGATCAAGCCTCCCCACTGGAGAGCTTTAGGACCTCCGAAAGCTTGATTACTTGGAAAGTAAGTGAGGGTAAAGTTCCCTCACTTTACCAATCTCCATCCATCTTGCTTTTCTTGGATGCATCACCTTCAGGCCCACTCTGAGGTACTCAACATCTCCTCTTCATGAAGTTCTGACATTCCTGTCGAGAATAACATCTTCTAGCAACTCTGACATGTACTCTGGTGAAAGGTCATCAACTGATGGAACTTGAATGTCTGTGACTTCATCTAGGATCATTGGAGGCTCATACAGTTTCAAATTCTCAACATTGACAACCTAGTAAATATGCATGTATGGAGGAAGATTGAGGCGGAAGGCATTGGTACCAATCTTCTCAAGGATCTCAAAAGGACCATACCTAATTGGCTTAAGCTTTTTACCTTCACCTTGCATCCTTTCCTTGCTGATGTGTAACCAAACTCTGTCTCCAACCTGAAAAATGATGATCAGTGCGATGCTTGTCATGGTGAACCTTGTATTTTTCTTGATTTGTTCCAACTCAGGCTTCCACTACCTAATGGATTGCTTGGACTTTTGGATGAACTTCAAAGCCTCTGCATCAATGCATACATCTTCAACACATCATCTTTCCCAAAGCAAATCCACGGCTTTGGGCACATAACCAAAGCATGTCTCAAAAAGGAGACCTCTTAGTAGAAGAGTGTGCTGTATTTTGGTTGTAAGGCATGCACATAATGAAGACTTCCTCATCCCACAACTTAGGATGCTTGCTAATACCCTCCGAGTAGATGCACAATCACCTGCTTACAACTCCTATCTATCCGGCTCTGGCCTACGATGGAAGGCTGTACTCTTCTTCAGTTTGGTGTCCATGAGTCCCCACAAAGTTGACCAAAATTCCCCCAAGAATCGAGAATCTCAATCCGATACAATAGAAGCAGGTAACCCAAAATGAACCCATACAAATTGAAAGTACATATGAGCTGTCAGTTCAGCAGTGACTTGCTTTTTACATGGCATTAAGATACACATTTTGCTGAACCGATCAACTACTACATACAAATAATCATGTCCCTTCCTAGACATAGGTAACCCCCCAACAAAGTCCATTGACACACTTTCCCATGGACAAGAAGGTACAGGTAGAGGTGTGTACAAACCCAACTTCCTGTTACTAGGCTTACTAGTTGCACACATAACACAACCTCTAATATACTTAGTTACAGTTTCTTGCATACGAGGCCAATAACAATATTTCTGCAGCTGAGTCAATGTTTTGTTTACCCCAAAGTGTCCTACAATCAATGAGGTATGTGCTTCTCTAATAACCTGTGCTTGTTCATCCTTTGGAACACATAATTTTCCCAAGTGATATAATAGTTTATCTTGCACATAATAATCTTTCTCTTCTACATGTTTACCATTCATTAAAGCAGCATAGATATCCTTAAAGTTCTCATCATTAGCATATTGTTCCTGAAAACTTTCATGAACCATAGAACTATTCTAAAGGATTATCAAAGCATTCATCATAGGAGGCCTAGAGAGCATGTCTTCTACTTTGTTATGGGTTCCTTTCTTATACTTAATAAACCAAATGAAACTAAGGGTAAAACCCATCCAATCGAAAAGTGCCTACTTTGTTGTAGTTTAAATTGTGAGTGCAAATATCGAAGTGGTCAAGTGATCGTGTGGATTACGCTTTCCCCATTATGTAATGTTTCCATTTTTTAACACTAACCAAAGCATAAGTTCTTATCATAAGTGGGATAGTTACTTCTATCAGCCCTCGAACGATGGGCATCTCTGGGCACAAAACAGTGTCTCCATTGCAGGACTGTAAAGGGAAAAGACAAACTTATCTTCTGCTGTATCATAAAATAATGTATAAAATATCAATATTCGATAAAGGCTAAAATTGATTTACAAAGTCAAATTTCTGGTTACTCGATTGTATTTGAAATTTGATGTGTAGGAGAAAGCTTGTATGAGTTTTTCCCGTTGTTTGTAGTACGTATGAAAGTTTGATAGGTGTGATTTCCTAGGCCTGCAACTGTTTAGTCTTGTTTTGTAGGGCGCCATTTCCAAGGCCTGCAATTCTTTGTTCTCGTTTTCGCAGGATGCCATGATTTCCTACGTCTGCAACTGTTCACATTTTTCTCTTTTTTACGTTAGAAAATACGCCATGCAGAAGCAAGCCCTTAATAGAGATCATTATCACAAATATACAAAACTGACCATTTTATCTTGCAAAAAAATATTACTATGTGCGCAGGAACTTTGGTGCCTATAGGGGTAGGTTAGTTTCATTTAATTCTATGGAAAGGAGGAAATGTTATTATTTTGTGAGACAATGTGTTATGATATTAATTGTTGTGGGCGAATAAAACTAGCAATTGCACCTTGGTGTGCAATGGGTACGCCGAAGAGTTGTGGAAGGTCAATTAAGGAAAAAATTGGTTTAATATCAAACTCTAACCATCTTAGGCAGGTAAGTACCAAACAATTGGAGACAAAGGAAGTTGGTTATGCCACTTAAAGGAGTTGTTAGGTTAACCTGCATAATTAGAAAAGTTTGAAATGGGAAATTATGGAGCCTTAATGATAAGGCTGCACAGAGAAACTTACTGATTCTAGCATGCAAGACAACAGAAAAATAAAATTTGACAATAGAGGGAACTAAGAGGGTTAATAATCCTAAATTAGACAAGGAAGACCAATATCCCCTACAACAATGCATTCACTAGGAGGCAATGTAAAAACCAACAACACCTAAACACTTATGGCACCCTCCCTGATGTTTTAAAGTAGACAGCTTGGAAATAAATCGACATAGGCCTTGGTGGACATGAGCAGAATTTTTAGAACAGTGATTAAGGACAAACTAATCTAATGGTTTCTGACGCAACCATCAGTTTCTCCGACTCATACCTAGCAAAAGACCTTCAATAGTATTGTCATTTTTTACTGTCTATTCTATTTCTCATACTACTACCTACTAAAAATTTCCTTAAAACAAATCCTCTAAATTAGGAAGATAATCAAATTCCATTACAAAAAGGATCATGCTATGTTTGCAATAGGGGGAGAGAGGGAGAGATAGGGATATAAAGAGAAAGAGACAGAGGGGGAAGAGAGAGGGAGAGATGAATATGAAGGAGAGGGAGAGAGACAGTTAAAGGGGGGAGAGAGAGATGAATATGAAGGAGAGGGAGAGAGACAGGTAAAGGAGGGAGGTAGAGA
Source organism: Sequoia sempervirens (assembly GCA_007258455.2). Taxonomy (NCBI): domain Eukaryota; kingdom Viridiplantae; phylum Streptophyta; class Pinopsida; order Cupressales; family Cupressaceae; genus Sequoia; species Sequoia sempervirens. The sequence continues at coordinate 87,062 of VDFB02297331.1, read as the reverse complement.
AAGAGAAATGAATATGAAGGAGAGGGAGAGAGACGGGTAAAGGAGAGAGAGAGGGGGGAGGGAGAGTTATCGAGATAGAGAGGGATGGGGAGAGAGATAAAGACAGATAGCAAGAAATGAATAAAAAGAGATAGAGAGAGGAGCAAGAGGGAGATAAAGAGATATATCAAGAGAGAGAGGTAGAGATAATGATATAAAATAGAGAGGGAGAGAGATATGGATATAGAGATAGAGAGAGAAAAAAGAGAAAGGAGGTGACATAGACAAGTAATAGAGAGGGAGGTATAGAGAGAAAGGGAGAGTTAGATAGAGGGGAAAAAATAAAGATAAATATAGAGATAGGGAGGGCAAAAAAGGGATTGTGTGTGTATATGAGCTAGAGAGAGAGATAGAGGATGGAGAGGGAAGGAGAGAAATAAACACATGATAAAACAAGGGAGGGAGAGAAATAGAAAGATGGAGAGATAATGATACAAATGAGAGATAGAGAGATAGATATAACTTCGAAAAGGTAGAGGGTGAGAGAGAGAGAGAGATGGAAGGAGAGAGGAAGAGGGAGAGGGAGCAATATAGATAGAAAGAGGGAGGCAATGAGAGAGAGGGAGATGAAGAGATAGAGATAAAGATATAGGAAGTGATATATAGAGAGAGGTAGAGAGGGATATATATCTAGATAGAGAGAGATGATAGTAAGGTACATAAATGGTATAGATATAAGTAAATCTATGTGAAAAACATTGATATATATCAATATTAAATTAATTATTTTGACTTTAGAACAATTTTAAAAACATAGTAAATAATATAAATCATAAATCATAAACATGATCTATATTATTATTTTTAAAATAATATATTTATTTTAAAATAAAATAATATATATCCTTAATTTATTTACTTTTAGTTTCATGTAAAAAATACTTATTTTTAAATTGGAATTTTTTTAATATAAATATAATATAATATAATATAATTTAAAATAGTATAAATTGTATTATAATATAAAATATTAAGAAAAATAACTTTTAATATAAATAAAATATAATATAAACTTAAATTGTATAAATTTTATAAAATTTGAATATTATTGCCGTAATTTTCATTTTACATTATTAAGATCTTGGCCGTAACTTTCAGGATCTTGGTCGTAATTTTCATTTTAATAAACATACTCTAAAACCCTTGCCGAAACCTTACTCAGTTCTTATTTAGGCCAACTACTACCCCTATGTAGCACTTTTTTATTGTACTTCTGAATTATAGAAATAATTGAATGACTTAAGCATAACTCCATGAAGCCCCACATAATGACATTCGATTTCTGTTGGTGGCATGACAATAATGAGCGTTTTTGTCTCCATTCTGGATACCACTATTGCGCGGGGAAATCAAATTTCACTCCATTTCATCTGTGGGATTAATCATGGAAAACATGCACGGAAAAGCAGTGATACCAACGGGAAAAAACTGACGGAAAAGCGGCGAAAATAAAACTGACCAAAATAAACGGTGAAAAAGTACTGGGAAAAATTGGACGGATGGAATGATTTTATTCGTCTCCCGAGGAGTTTCAGCCGTTGATAGGGAAAAATAGGTTGGCTCTTTTCAAATAGGATACGCCAAGTAAAATGGAAGGTCAATTTAGAAATGGTTTATTTTTTTCATGCATTTGTGCAATACATGATGTCAATTAGTAGGTCATTTAGTAAATGATGTTTGTGCAAAAAAGCTCTCAATAACGAAGTGATAGCTTCAAATCAACTATGCATCTGCTTACAAAGAGAGAGGGGGAGAGAGGGAAAGATTGGGATAGAGAGAGAGAGAGATAACTATATAGTCAGGAAGATAGAGATGGAGATGAAAATGAAGATGGAGGTGGATATGGAGGGAAAGAGAGATAAAGAGAGAGGAGAGAGGGATATATAAATAGATATGTGCATTAAATATTTCATATAATATGTAAATAATAAACATATTTGATATATTTTTTAATAAATTAAATATATATTTAAACAACAAATATAGATAAATATTAAACATATAATATATTTAAAAATTTAATCAATATTATATGTAAAATCTATATTATATTTATATTTAATAATATATAATTTATAAAATATTAAATGTATAATATCTAAATATTAGAATGTTATCCTAAAAATATTGAAATATATAAATTGTAATTTTATTTCATAATGTTCAATTAATACTATTTTTGAAAAATATAGTTTATAATCTAAAATTAAAAATTAAATATTATGTGACTAAGTATTTAAAAATTATTTTGTAAAGCAATATAGTATAAAATATAATAATTTATATTATGCCAAATATAATCTAAAAAGATAATTTGAAAAGCAATTGTCCTTTCCCTAAGTGCAAACTTTAAATGTTTAAATGGTGCCACTTATAAGCTAGGTTTAAAGTAGGTATGACATTCATTTGTCAAAAACATTTATTTTAATGTGAGGGTATATTCCAAAATTTTCACGAGTTAAAACGCAATATAACATGACCTTGCTAAATACAAAAAATTAAACAAATGATATCTTTAAAAAAAGATATCCATCTTCATACTACGTAAAATAAATTCATTTCATTTTAATCACTCTAATCCGTTACTTTTTCCTTGTCGTGAATTTTATTTTATCGTGAACGTTTTTTTCCGGGAATGAATCGTAGATTTTAGCAGCACTGGTATTCCCAGCCTGCGCTACAATAACCGAACCTTTTCATTCGTTGTGCTTTGAAAATGATAAAAAATCAAAGTCAATAGTCACTGGAATTTATCTCCAAAAAGGTGAAGAATCGTCATAAAAGCAGGCATGGCGCAGCCCACATCTCCCACGGGCTACAGCTGTGTATAAACGAGACGAACAACCCGACTTTGTTACAGTGTGCTGGCAGACGCAACTCCCGAATACGGCGAATGAAAAAAATATATGGACAACTGTCAGAAGAAAACGTGTTATTTACCGTCGTGATTTTTATGCAGAATTTTCTATAAGAAAAGTGGCGTACAAACAAAGCGGATGCCGAGGAAAACGGATGATGTGAGAACCGTGATCGTGGTGCCGGAAAGGTGGATGGAATATCCAACGATTAGCAAACATTCGCTCGCCTCCGTGATGGCTTTAGCCATCGATTTTAAAAAATAGTCCGGGCGCATATAGGATACGCCAAGTAAAATATTCTTTTTATTTAGGGTAAGAATGTAGGGTTTTGATTTAGTTAAATTTGTTTAGGTATAAAGTCATTATCCTTTTTGGTATTAATGTTTACAATTATTAAATAAGTGATATGTAGTGCTGTAATTTCTTTAAAGTTATTTAAGTGATTAAAATATTTGTTAATAAGTTTGAAAAGGGAAAAAAATAATTGTTAAAATTAGTTTAAATTAATCTAGTAGGAGGCATCCACATAAAGGAAATTAATTTAGAGATTAACAAATAATAGTTGGAATTAGATACATCATTTTCAATTATATAATTTGTTATTAATAAAAAGAAAATAAGAGGATAGGTCACTTATCTCTATGACTAAAAAATGAGTGTCAAATAGATAAGTCTATAATATATGCATATATGATTAAAAACTGATTTTGATAGTCATATGTATGTGATGCTGGAGCATCCGGGACGAATCAATTATCATCATCAACCAAAAAAAAAATTACTTTAATTTTTACTTTTCATTTGTTTTGGTTCTTCATTGCAGGCAAACGTGGATGTGAATATGAAAGTGATAAAGACATTCAATGAGAAAATATACATTCACATTTGAAACATGACACTGGCATGTTTCATAATTCCATTATTGTCACCATATCACCATAAGTAAAAGAGGCAAGAAAAATAAATTGCACTCATGAAAGGAAAAAGGTAATTGGTTATCACAAGAGAATGCTAATGGTCATTGCAGTAAGCGGTACAAAAACAGGAGAAAGCATGAAGTAAAATTTAAATCGCTCAAACTAAGTAAAGAATGCAAACCACTTTGTGAAGGAATCATTATCTTGGCATATCAAAAGCCATGGAAGATAGGGTTGCATATATGAGACATCAAGGTGGCGTAGTAGGCTGCATAGAAATCAAGACAGGTTGCATATGAGACATGGAAGAACAAAATTTGAAGGCATAGTATTGTGCAACATTGTACAACATAAAGGAAAATAAAGGGGCAGCGTATGAACAAAGTGGAAGCTAATCAGTTGTGTAAGAGAGGCCAATGAAAGCCAAATAATTATGTTTTTTAATTAAATCAATAATATCAAGTTTGTTTGCAATTGCTATTTCATTGAATTGTTGGAATTTGTTCCTACATTAATTTTACATTTGTGAGTGGTTGGTTGTGGAAGGTGAGTGTCTTTCTCCATCAAATGGTATTAGAGTAGGTAGTCCTGAGCATGGCGAGGATCCACCTAGTCCTATGGGTAGAGAAGAGTGCATGAAATGATAGAGTTGTCCGAGGAGTTCGAGAGGATTGTTGCAAGTGAATGTGGAGTCCCAAAAAAATGAGAATTGAGAGAGAAAAACCATGGAGATATAGAGAATGTGAGTTGTGGAAGATTAGAGCAGACAAAGATGGGTTGGGCCATGAGGAGACCTGTAAAAATACTGTTTTAGGAGCAGTATTGGGAGAAAGTGGAGGATGAAATTTTTGAGAAGTTTGCACAGATAGTTTATGAAGAAGTGGGAAAGTGTGTTGGAAAGAGTTAGAGAAAAGTGGTAAAGAAGAGTGAGATGAAGACAGAAGATAGCGAAAGAAAGTATTATAGTCTCAGTTGGATAGAGAAGGATGAGAGAGCGATCACTGCACAAGAAGTTGTAGTAGAGACATGCCATGAGGAAGGCATGAAGAGAGAAGAAGAGAGAATTGAGGTGAGAAGAAAAGAGGTTGCAGGAAAGAAAGAAGAACATGAAGTTGTAGCTAACGAGGATGTGAAAGATATCGCAGTGAAGTTTGATTTTCCCGCTGTGAAAGTGAATGAGATAAATCAGTTATGTGATGTTATTTTTTTTAGATGCAGTAGTAAAAGGTGAGTTGGATAGAAGAAAAGAGCAAGATGGAGATGTTACATATTTGTTAGTAGAAATTGTGGAGGATGTCACAGGGTTTTGGTGGAGGTGGATAGTCAAAGGTGGGTTTGAACCAAAAAAAGAGGAGATGAGTGAAAAGTATTTGGTGGAGGAGGTCAGGCTTTAGTGGACAAGAGTCCACGAAAGGGAAAAGGAGGTAAATGCAGTGTTTCTAGAGGGAGGTGGTGCGTCTTTCCACATGATGCTAGAAAAGGTGGAAGAAAGATTAATCTTTAGCATTTGGATAGTGAAGGAGTTCACTGCAGGTTGATGGCAACCTAGAAGAGTAGTCCAACTACTCAACTCCACCATTGTGAGCCTATGCTCATAATATTTCTACTTGGAATATCTCATGCAAGAGAATCGTAGGTGAATTAGTTATCCTATCAACCAAAAGAAATATTTTAACTTTTAGATTCAATTTGTTTTGGTTCTCTATTGCAAGCAAACGTGGATGTGAATATGATAGTGATAAAGATATTCAATGATAAACTATCCATTCACATTTGAAACATTGACACTAGCGAATTTTTGAGCTTGTCGAAGAAGAATGTTGCACAATTCCATTATTGTCGTTATATCATAAAAAGTAAAAGATGCAAGAAAAGTAAATCGCACTCATGAAAGGAAAAAGGTAATTGGTGATCACAACAGAATGCTAATGGTCATTGCAGTTACTAGTAGAAAATAGGTGAAAGTATTAAATAAAATTTAAATCGCTTGGCCTGAGTGAACCAAATATTTTTGGATGTAGGACTCTTACACTTCTAGGGTTTCTCACCTAAAAGGAGAGAGGTATCCAAAAGTCTCAATGGCTCACTCAAGAATATGCCCTTGAGATTCCAATGCCAATATGATTGAAATTTTTCTAAGGGGAATGTCCTAGATGCAAAGAACTGATAAAAGAGATTGAATACTAATGCAAAACTAATGAAATGCAAGATGTTTGAAAACACACTGTGATATGTAAAATGAACTAAAAATGCAAGTAATTGTAACAAAAATTAATAAGATTGAAGAGGTGCACCTGGAAATTTGAAAGTGATGGAGAGTAGCTTTTGAATCCTATAGAAATCACTGTTGAAGCCTACTGAGACACTTACACCAAGTTGGGCGACTTAGTCGTGTTTTGGGGAGATTTCGTCTGAATATGTCTAAGACAAAAAGGTACTCAAAACTGCAAAAACCACTTTTCATCCCTAGCAATTGGACTAATTCACCACCAATAGTGACTTAGTCCACTTTAGGTTCTCTAAAAATCTAAAAGTGGAAATGGAAGCTCTCGGTCTACACTTTCTATCCCTCCAGGTGTCTAGATCTAAAACCCTAATTTCTAAGGTTATAAGTGACCTTTTGTGTAGATTTTGACCTAGCCAACTAGTAGATGACTTCAACAAGTTTGTAACCTATTCTTTAATAATCTCTAAGTCTTCAAAGTACCTAAATCTACAACCACACAAAGAAAGAGAGATAAATGTTGGATGTTAGGGAATAGTGGTTTGCCTTGGTCAAACCCCTTTTAGGTAATTAAACCAAATGAAGAAATATGAGGAAGCATGAACATGATACAGATGAATTAGAAATTTCCCATGATGATAGATCTTGAATTTCTACAACAATAAATGAAGAATCTACCTTTGAATGTCTAAAAAGTGATCTTGAATGCTCTCTAAATGACCTAACCCTAGCTTGCTTGACTTGAGATGGAGAATGAATCATGAATGAATCACAAATGAATTATTAATTGGGTTTAAAAGCTTGTTTATATAGGAAATCCACCTAAAATGTCAGTTAATTTGATCCCCAAGGCCGACATGGAGGAAAATTAAACTTAAAACCCAAAATTTCCTACTCAAACCTTGGGAAAGTCCCAAGTGGGACTAAGTCACCAAGCTAGGTGACTTATTCCCACCTAGATGGGACTCATTTTCCCAGATGGGAAACTTAGTCCCATAGGGATTGTTTTGTGAGTTGGATTGTCGGGGAGTGAAGAATTTTAGTTTTTATGTTGATTTTATCTGGTCTTTGATCAAATTATGCCTTTGGATGCATAATATGGGGTCATAGGGGCCCATTATTGATGATGTAAAAGGTAATTAGTGCTAGGGACACAAAGTTCAATATGAAAGTGTGATTAAATACACTTCACAACATTCAAGTGAGGTCTGCATAGCCTTGAAAGGCACAACATCCAATGTGAATGTGTAAAACACATTACAACACTAGATTAAAATCGAGTTTAGTTTACAAGTGTGTGAGGGGGAAGATGATAGACAAAAAAAGGATCAAACTGCAATTGAAATTAGGATCTAAGCTAAGATCAAACACAAAAAATCTAAAATCTAATCCCTACACATACGAAATGAAACTAAGCTAATTGAACATACAATTAGAAACCTATGATTACCAAAATGAATGCAAGCAATAAGTGTAGCTTTACCATCCCGTAGTAGAGTTTATTCGCTTGATGTTGGATTGTTCCTATCACCACAAAACCTCCAAAGTTCATGTGCAAAAGCTGGATGAATGATGCTTGGTTGATCAAAAAAGGTTAAAGCTCTATCAGTGGTGATTATGACAGCACTTCGTTGCAAAAAGTATGTTGATTCCTCAATCCATATTTGTGAGAAAGGTTTTTTATATACGAAATGAGATTTTTAATTGATGATCAAGATTGTGTTGGAGAATATCCAAATCATAGTCAAAATGTGTTGAGAGGATTTAGACATGAGAAGATTGTGCAAAGTTGATTGCACAATTTGGGTGATTGAAGAATAGATTGGCTGGTTAGCATTTAGATTGATCAGTCAAGATTTGATTGATTAGTCAAGGTTTAGTAGGAAATTGAAGGTTGATTTAGAAAAATTAGATTTCTTAGTTAGAAACCCATGATTTTATCAATCAAAAAGTAGGTGGGGAATATGGATTAATTGATTTAATTAATTAATTCCTTCTTAGAGTTGAACGTGCAAATCAACTTTGACTTTTTCAAATAGAGTTACATTAGTTTGATTTTATTTTTGATAATTGATTTGAATAATTTGATTTGATTATCAAATTTTGGAGGGAAATTGTCATAAATAAATTATTAAGATTTAATCATTTAATCAATTTAGGAGAATAAGGCGAATTAGTGACGTAATAAAATAATTGGTGTTGTTCTACTAATCAAGACAAAATAAGATTAGATTAGGACTTTATTAAATAAATGTAATTTATTTAATTGGTCGAAATGATGAAACATAAATTAATCAAATAACGTTGCATTATTCAATTAATAGTAGAATCATGGTTTTCAAGTCTTTATTAAATAAACGATATTTATTTAATTTGTCGAGAATGATGAAAAAGTGAATTAATTAAATAATATTATATTATTTAATTAATAGAGGAAAATAGGGTTTTAGATGTTGTTTGATGTTGTGGGATTGATCGTGGGATGATTCTGAGATGATTCAAGATATTCCAGAGATGTTTCGAGATGTTCTAGAGATGTTCAGAATTGATTTTGAGATGTTCTGAGACGTTTCAGGTTGATTCTAAGATGTTCTGAGACATTCCAGGTTGATTCTGAGTTGTTTTGAGACATTTTGGGTTGATTTTGAGTTGTTCTAAGACATTCTGAGTTGATTCTAAGTTGTTATGAGACATTCCAAGTTTATTCTGAATTGTTTCGAGACATTTTGTGTTGATTCTAAAATGTTTTAGGTTGATTCTAAGATGTTACGAGACATTCCAAGTTGATTCTGAGTTGTTTTGAGACATTCTGAGTTGTGATAGGTGTTAAGTTAATTTTACATGACTACAACAAGCCTTCTTGAATAATGTGAGAATACAATTAAATATATTTAACATCATTGAATTAAGGGAGAAATAAGTCCATTAGACTTAAATGATTAATAAAAGTCTAGAAAAGTGTGAGAGTCATTTACAACACTTTACAACACCTTTACAAGACATCAATGAATGCATTTTATTCAGTTTGCAAGTGCCCAAGACCTAATGTGGATGTGTAAAATACCTCACAACACTGAATCAAGGCATCATTAGGTCCAATTTATCATTAACTATTCCTAAATCAAGAAAGTTGTCCTTTTCCTATGCTACATTTAGCCCCCACTTTAGTGAGAGGATGAACTTACTTCAAACACACACATAGTAGACATTCAAGAGGGGTCCAAGTGTACCAATCCAGATGGTTTAGGATAACAAAGATGAAGGAGATAATCAAGTGCCCAAGATCCAAGATCCTAAGTCAAACCAACATAAAAATGAAAGGAAATGCACAAGGTGAATGATTTGCAACAAACAAGATACATGATCATGTGATGGAAAAAAATAAAAGAAAGAAAAATGAAACATGGATCAAAGATGCGCTCACTCTGGAGCCATGGAACAACAAGTCATCTACAGGGTGAGATTTCCCAATGAAGTGGTTTAGTGAGAAAGTCATGCCAGTGTGTTGAGTTCTAATTATACTAACCATACCAAATTTATCCTCCTGATAAATTTGATAAGGAACCACAATGTAATTGTTACCAATTTTCACTACATCAATTGGTGGAGCCGAGTAAATACTATTATAACTTAAAGTAAAATATAGTTATTTCTACATATGCTAAGTGTTTTGCATCTTATTTTATCATTTTATAAGTGACATTTATGCATTGAAATGAGGAAACAGGTTTCAAGAATTGCTTTTCAAGTGTTTCACAATCAAATGGAGTACAGGATTGAGCATTCAACAATAAAGCATTTCAATTGCTTTCTTTTATTTCGTGATGCTTTTCATATTTACAACATTTCAAATGATGATACATTCAAATGATAATACAACATTGCATCATAAATTCATTTTCTTTTCAAAATGAAAAGCAGAAGATTGAAATTAAATATCCACACAAGTCGTGGATGTGACTATTTCAATGCATCATAAACAACATACTACACTATGGAAGATGCATAAAAGGAAGAATCACATAATTATAGACATAATCATCATTGCATGTGTTGATGACTGCCATAGAAGTGGTGCACCATTTGTCTTCTTTGAGCTCCGTTGACCTGTAGGAAGGAAAAGAGGGATGTTAGATCTCTGACTATGAATATACCTACATGAACCATCAACGATAATGTAGTATGCTACTAATCATGCACTGAAACAATGAGGAAAAGTGCAGAAACATGAGCTGAAAGAGATACATCAACATCATCATATATTGTTTTATGCTAACATCATTTGTTTCTTTGTGCAGGTATAGGGAAAATCATGAAGTTGATTATCATTTGAAGATCAAGCATGTGGAGAAAAATGGGCTCCCACAAGGGTAGAGCTCGGAATGCTGCCCCTTATACATTACAAGTGGATGAGAAGGAGATTGCAATCATCATGTTCATCAAGAAAGGAAATATACAACTGAAAGAGTAAAACATAATTCATCCATCAAGTTATTAAGCTGACTATTCACTCATAACAGTCAAATACGTTTCTAAAAGCTACAGGTGAATAGTGGGTTTAATCAGCTCAATCAATTCAACTAAGTACATTCATCTCAAACACTGTTGTATGGTTATATTCTTCTGCTATAGTATTATTTGTTCATCATGTTCATAATATTATGCAAAGTTCAATAGTGTTCATGCTCATGATAGTGATAGTGAACATGCATACATAATGCCTCAACGAAGAGAAATGTTACAGATTTTCCTTTTAGAAGAGAGCAAGGCATAAAGCAGTTTTAAATAATGGAGCATAAAAATGCATGAAGAGTGCTAGATAGAAGAGCATACTTTTAAAGGGCAATCAAGCATGGAGACATGTGAAGAGTCTCAAATTCCCATTAGAATGAAGGATTACAAAGATCAATACAATGACGAGTAGCCAGTTGTTTAATAAAGTAAGGAAAATGACCAACAAAACAGTAAGTTTCAGTTTGGCTGAGATCGCAAGGTAGCATTAGGTAAGTTTAGTGCATCACTGTTTTGAAAAGGAGACAATCAAATACACTGTTTTGGATATTTGTTTTGTTCTATCTTTCAATTGTTTAGTCATTCAAAGTATACCTTTCAAAGAATAATTGATAGATTACACAAGAAAAGAGATTGTTTCTAGAATGAGCGAAGAATATGAAAGGACAAAGGCATCTAGGGGAGATTTTAAGCATCATTATCAAATGCACCAAGGATCAAACTCATTTCAATTGTAGCTGCTTCGAGGAAGGATATTTTGCAGCAAAAGGAGTATGTACAGTTTTGCATATAAATGACAGCACTAACAATTTACAAATGCAAACTGGAAGCGAGCAATCTATGGCAGGTTCCTTCATGAAAACCATTTGGGGGTTTTGTTATTCCTTATCATGTACAAAAAATTAAAATTTGCAAGGCCAAGCTGGGGTTTTCCATACACTCAAAGGGAAAGCAGTAAATTATAAAGAAGATGGAGCAAGATTATATGTGCTAATTCTCATAAATGAAATGATTTCTAAACAAAATGTAGTTTTCTTTCAATTTTTAGGAGTACCCACATTGGGTTTTTGACAAAAGTACAATATATTTGAAATGCAAGAAGCCCATATGAGAATTTTAATTCAAAAATACATTTTCTTCGCAATCAACAAATATCCATATGATGGAAATTGAGGAGTTCAAAATACCAATGAAAGCCATGCTAGGTCAAGCCCGAACTTTGAATATATGAAAATACAGATTCTTTTTTATTTTCTAGTTTGCCCACATGGGTATTTCAATAGAAGAGCAAGGAATGTATTTTATCCAAAATACCATCTACCCATGTGAGGGTTTCATAAGAAAACCACATAAGCAAAATGGAATATATGTATGGAGGTTTTATTTGAAACTCAAATTTATTCATATCATAGTGGACCATGTTGTTTCCAACAGAAATCACAAAGATAGGGGTGATTTCTTCAAAATTATAGATACCCATATGGGATTTTTTATTTCAGAAGTGTTAAATATACAAATGATCTCTTGGGTCGAGCCCAGGAAGGTTCCCAAATGCCCAGTTTGAGCATGAGTGGCCGCGGACTGGAGGGAGCCCTTGGCTCATAAATGTTCATCAACTCCCAAAAGATAAACCCTTTGAGTTACCATCAGATCCTAAAGATCAACTAAAATGTGAAAAAGGAGGGTTCTTCCATAAATGTCATCAAGGAAGCATATCAAGCTCGCGGCCTGTCATAATTTTCTTGCATTTGTAAGCTTTTCTTGAATGAAAATAATAAGGAAAAACAATGGCTTACCATCGTTTGCATGTAGAAAATCAAAGAAGCCTCGGTCGAGCTCACACAAAGCTTTGAAGATCAAGAGTCGAGCTCATATGAAGGAACACAGAAATAACAGAAACAAAGCACAAGAAAATGGAGTAAAGTCAGATAAATACACATATGTGGCTGCAACCTTACGGCCAAAATCTGTGAAAAAGATACAGCAAAGAAGCTCGAAAGAGCTTGAGAATGTTCTTACCGCTAGGGACTTGTGCAAATTCAACATAAACAACAAGTATGGAGCTCAAATATCCCATAGAAAAATTGAAACCCTAAGCATGGTGGCAACGACATCTCCTCCAAGTAGATTTTTCCAGAGTTGCAAGTGAGAAATGAAATGTGATTTTAGGGTTTGATCCAAGTTTTGTCCATCCTCATGCCCTAACACGAAAATGGGCTTTTCATTTAGGATTAATGCCTTAACTTTATGCATTAGGTCGAGCATTATGGAGGTCTTCATATTTCAATTTTTCCTAAGTCTTTAGGCTTTCCAATGAAACATTTTATAACCTTACACTTTAGGGTTTATGCCTAAATACCCATGGTGGCCGATAGAAGCCTTTTGTTTTATTTTGCTTGTGCCTTAGTTTTCATTTTTTATTGATTTTAGAGAAATCAATAATATTCATGCCCAAATTTTATCTATAGAAATCAATCTTATGGGGTGGGATTTTATCAAAAATAAATGACTAAGGTTTTATGTTTTAGGTGCCTTGGTAAGATTTGTGCCTTAGCTTTGTTTGTTTTTAATTGATATTAAAAAAAATCAATTGAAATATTCATAAGAGATATGCCTTGTATTTTTATGATTTTTTAAAGAAAAATCAATTATTGTATTGGAGAAATAAGGTTGTGTAATTTTGCAAAAGATTTTAAAAAATATTTAATTGCAAAATAGGTCAGATTGTGAGAAGATAAGATCTGCAAACTATGTAAAGTAGGAATAAAACAAATTGTTTTATTCTTTGCTATTCTTAGCAGATTTCTTGAGATATTGCCTTGGTCGTATTTGAGTTGCCTATTGGATGGATAAGTTGTTTTATTTTCTTTAAAAGCATATTTGGTCTATTTTTAGGGGTTGGAAAGTGTGAACATGGAAAAAATGAGTTTTTCTGCTTTTGTGCAGACTTTTGAGACAATTTTGATACCTTTTCCTTGAGCTTTCTTTTTGAGCTCGGATTAGGGTTTTTGGAGGGATTTATCTTGAAGAAGACTTAGTTTTCTTCTTCTTCAAATTCTAGTTTCTTGCTCTGACACACTTGGAGCTTGTAAACT
>VDFB02297331.1:0-73317 GCA_007258455.2 Sequoia sempervirens | reverse complement strand
TTTTGTTTTTTTTTTATTTTTTAATTTTCATTAAATAACTTTAAACTGCGAAAATCCCTTTCGCGATTTTCAATAAGTTAATTATTTTATCTTATATTAATTTTTATATAATTTATAATTTCAAAAATTTTGTGTCATGCACAGGTACGGCCATTAATTTGGCCTGAGCAGTAATTTCGATTCTACCATAAAAATAGAAATAAAATAATAAGTTTATACAAATAGTATATATATGTATACATATATATATTAATATGTACAAATGATAATCTCAAAAATATATTTGATAACCTAATCAGACAGAGGTTTCTCTGTACACAACTTTCTATTCACTAATATTATGTTTTGAAACAAAATATATATATATTTTCAAATCAAAGGTATTTATAAAAACAAACAATAGTATACATGATCAAATTATAAAAGAACTATATAAAGGTTTCTCAATGACAATAATCTTTTCCTATTGGTTTGTTTACTATGAATCATTATATTTTCTAATGGAGGTTTTCTTTTCCTTTTAAGCAATCAATCATATATATTCATTTCTTTATCTAATTTCTTTTTGAAACAGAAACTGAAGAGAAATAAGAGGAACCTGGATTCCTATGTTGTTGGCTGTTGAAGAAGCTTGCTTGACCCCGATGGCCTCCACGAACAACTTCTCGTTCCTACTTCCAAATCCCTTCTCCTAAATTTCGTGCTCGAACTCGAATCCACTCCTTTGTTCAGAAGGCGTCTCCAAGCAACCCAGTAACAGATTTCCCATTTTCTTTCAAGAACTCTCCTCAAAATAAAACAAAAGAATCCCACATCCTTTCTCAATTTTCAGAATACAAAACCAAAATTTTATTCAACCAAACAATAATTTCCCAGGTTTCTGTAAGAACTTCTCAAAAATTCTTTAATTCAATAAAAATATATTTTCCATCTCTCACAAAACTCCCCAAAATCAAAAATAAAAGAAACCATTCTTTAAAAGCCAGCTTTTTACCCAAATCTGAATTCTTATTTGCTCTCACCATCTTTTTCATTCTTTTATTTGTTTTATTGTTTTAATTTCTATTTTTGCAACTTTACTTGCACATCACACTACTTATTTAAAATAAATTATTCTAATCATTATCCTCCACCAGATAATTGATTAAAATAATTAAAGCCCATTTACTATTTAATTATCATTTAATTACCACACATGACCTTATAAAATTTAAATAAAACATTTAAATATTTCATACAAATAAATCAACATTAAAATAAACAATTATTATCCATATTTAATTAACTAATTCACACTTATAAAATATCAACATCAATTAAATAATCATAACTTATAAAATACCACATTAATCAAAAGACGACAAAATACAAAACATAAACCACAAATGACGACAATTACAAAAATGAACAATACCAAATCCACGAGACGACCTGACATCATGGAATAGGAGGACTTCATCGTCACCTCTGTTTCAACATTTAACCGTTGGGTTATTGGTGCTCACCCTGTCCTGCCGAAGCAGGTGGAATCGAGACTTATACCTACAATTCCTGCATACAAACGAAGTTGTGTACATGTGCATATATACATATATATCAAAGCATTAAATCAAAATACTGCATTGTGAGAAGGAATCGCAACATAACAGGGCACTCGCGAACGAGTGATGCCATATTGTCCTTCATCACACCTATTCTAACAATTATAATATAACTGATAAACTAACATTTCTAAACTAACAATTCATCTCATGACATAATTCATTAAATCATTTGCATCATATAATATAATTCTAAAAATCAACTAACCTAACCAACCACAATGTCATATGGAATAATCAATTCCTCAAGTGTATAAGCATAATCACCAACAGTCTACTTAATGGCATAACAACATCATAAAATGTCTAACTATCCAACTCAAACAATATCATCATCGTCACAAGTAGCAAACAACCGCATTGAAAAATACTAAATCCTACCAGTAAGAGGAGGGGTATTACATCCTCCCCCTCATAAAATCGGCTTACTCCTGGAAGCCGGTAAACAAAAAGGAAATAAGATTCCCTAATACGGGAGGCATCCACCCACACCAAGACGGTGAACTAATCAGCAATAGAAAATAGAATCAAGCTCACACATAAGAGTAAGAAATAATAATACAAGTATTAGTAATATGGGGGTATTACATCCTCCCCCCCAAGGATATGGCTTACTCCGGGAAGCCATTAAATAGATAAGAGTAAGCACACAGCAAACATGCAGAGGTCACGCCAAAAACCACACACATAACTCACATCACTAGAAACCACATCACACAATGACACAAGGGTTCATAGTGCATCCCTAATAGGAAGGATATCGGTGCATTGCGCACTACACCGAGGGTCCTATCCTTTCCCATCAGTTTCCTGCACCATCGACCCGACACCAGTTAACAGAAGAAACTCAGGTTCACAACAATGACAAAGAAAAGTGAAACTCAAGATGCATGGGTCTAAGCACAAGGTTACATAGTGAGCACACATAGTGCCCAGTGTATGAACCTATGCTCTGATACCAAGTTGTAATGCCCATCGTGCAAACCCCAGAGAACACACACAATGCAAATAATTTTTTTTTTAAATAATAAAAGTAATCATGCAATAACATTAAACCATAATCACATAGCATAACACATAGCATCAATACACTTGGTTCTCTGGGGCACGCGAGGTTACATCGCAACCACTAAACTGAATAAAGATAAAGTATATAGCATAACCATTTAATTTATGATAACCATATACAATGATACATCCGATAGCCATGATGCGAGTATGATAAACATCGCAAAGTTACATCCATGATAAATCTTTTAACAAGATACAAATAAACCTAACTATTACATCATTGTGTTAATATTACATTACAATCTTTGATACTGAATTACATTGAACTTCCCAACATGGGAATTGATACAAGTATAATGAAATATGAAGTGCAACTGATCACTGGAACACCTCCACTACGGAAAGCTAAGAAGACAAGACGCTGATGGGGAACCCAACGGGTGCAGAGCACGTTCCACCCAACCATGTGAATTACAAGTAACTCACCCCCCGTGCTCAGAGGTGACGAGGAAGTGAACCCGACCATGAATGTCAAACTAACTCAACAACAACATGATACTAAACAAGTACAACTCAAAGTATACAATGAACAACCAACAACATTCACAAATCACATAACGAGTTAAAACTAAGAAACTCATCACAATAACATGAAGTAGTACCAATTAACAATCATGAACCACAGTCACAAGAACTCAAAACGCATCATAAGGAGATAACATCCAAAAGAACCGAATCAACACCCAAAATACATTCCCAAATAAATCAGAACCAATACAAAGAACATGATTCCACAATAACTCTAAATCAACCATTCAATACACCATTCCATAGGCAACAAGAACAAGTCAGACGAGTGTCAAGCGGGGAGGGTCATCGCATAGCTCTCATGGGATCCCCTGGCTCTTCCTTCAACTGAGGCGCCGGCACCCATCTATGGATTCCCTAACCCTCGAAATAACATAAATATTAACATATCCAGAGGCGACAAGAAACAAGAACAAGGAAAAATCAATAAATCACTTCCAGAGGACTTCAGTAAATCAACACAAACAGAATGTTAGAGTAGAGTGTCATCGCATGGTTTCACATGGATTCTCCAGACAACCTATCACAAAGTGCCGCCTCCATCTCTACATGGATTCTCCAGACAACCAAGTTAAGGTGCTGCTTCCATCTATGGTTCTCCTGACAGCCTATCTCAAGGCGCCGCTCCATAGGGTTACTCATGCAGAGTCATTAACCTTTCGTGAAGACAAGCCAATGACCTTGCCAACCATGGCCTTCTCAGTCCCCTTTAGTCTGTGATAGCACTAACAGGCAGATGAGGCTTCACAATTATCTTATTAGTGTTTAATCCCCACCCGTGGTTTATTACTTAAGTTATCACTGATTAATCTAACTCTATGTGGGTTACCCTGACAGCCCCTTTGTGCGCCGGCCCCCACTAGAGCCACTCTCTCTAGACACTCTAGCACAAGAATATCCAACTGAACAGGATTGTAACAACAAGGAAAACTGAACCAACAATGGATCAACAGCGAGGCACAACCCTCTCGCCCAAAATCATACGTATAACGTTCATAACGGTACAACCCAAATGTTCATTAACCAAAACCAGAACATAAGAACAACATCAACTTACAAGATCAAAAGCAAACAACAGTGTTCCCACCTCTGGAAGTCCTAAACACAAATTAGGTTCCTATAATTGGAACAGTTAACTCTAGGGTTTTTCCACATGACCTAACCCCTATTCAAAGAAATCAACTAAATTAAAATAAAATGAATAATCTCGAGAGTGAAGAAATTATAGAACAATGCCAACAACTTAATAACTTCACCAAAAACGTAAATCAACATCTCAAGAAAGTTCAATAAAATTCAAAGCATAATTTATTTCTATACTATAACGTTGCACTATTAAGGTTGATCCCATTCCCAAATAACTAACTCAATACGGTTGTCCCACAATCACAACTACAGGCTAAATGTTGTCTAACATCTTTGTTTAATCAAAACAAAAATTATCTATTTAATACAAAATTGATTATTTAAATCAAACATAAAATTACACTCTCAAAATATAACTAATTACCATTAGAATTACATAATCCTAATTCCACATTTAAAATAAAAAAAAATATTAAATAAAATAATCAAAATTTCACTTTGGATAAATTGCAATTATTATATTTAATAGTAAAATAAATTATAATTAATATATTCAATAAATTAAATAAACTAAATATAATTATTATATGTATTAAATTAAATACTCACCAAATAATAAAAATAACATTAATTATATATATATATATACATATATATATATATATATATATATATATATATATATATATATATTAATAATATTAATATTATTAAAATCTAACAAATATATTTCAAATATATTTCAAATCTAATAAATAAATAAAAACTTAATTTAATCCAACAAGGGCGCGGGCCCCTATGGCTGGCGCAGTCCGTAGGACTGCTGCGCATAGCAGTCACATTGACTGTTGTACCCGCAACCAGCACACAAAGAAAGGAGTGGGTAGATTTGGGGAAAGGGGTGGATACTCAGGACCCCCAAATTTCCATTTGATTTAATTTTTTTTTTGTTTTTTTTTTATTTTTTAATTTTCATTAAATAACTTTAAACTGCGAAAATCCCTTTCGCGATTTTCAATAAGTTAATTATTTTATCTTATATTAATTTTTATATAATTTATAATTTCAAAAATTTTGTGTCGTGCACAGGTACGGCCATTAATTTGGCCTGAGCAGAAAATTTTAATTCTACCATAAAAATAAAATAAAATAATAAATTTATACAAATAATATATATATTAATATATATGTATACATATATATATTAATATGTACAAATGATAAACTCAAAAATATATTTGATAATCTAATCATACAGAGGTTTCTCTGTACACAACTTTCTATTCACTAATATTATGTTTTTTTTTAAACAGAATATATATATATTTTTTCAAATCAAAGGTATTTATAAAAACAAACAATATTATGCATGATCAAATTATAAAAGAACTATATAAAGGTTTCTCAATGACAATAATCTTTTCCTATTGGTTTGTTTACTATGAATCATTATATTTTCTAATGGAGGTTTTCTTTTTCTTTCAAGCAATCAATCATATATATTCATTTCTTTATCTAATTTCTTTTTTTTTTTGAAACAGAAACTGAAGAGAAATAAGAGGAACCTGGATTCCTGTGTTATTGACTGTTGAAGAAGCTTGCTTGACCCCGATGGCCTCCACGAACAACTTCTCGTTCCTACTTCCAAATCCCTTCTCCTAAATTTCGTGCTCGAACTCGAATCCACTCCTTTGTTCAGAAGATGTCTCCAAGGCAACCCAGTAACATATTTTCAATCTCCTTCAAGAACTCTCCTCAAATTAAAACAAAATAATCCAATATCCTTTCTAAATTTTCAGAATACAAAGCCAAAATCTTATTCAACTTCTCAAACAATACTCCTCTGTGTGTCTGTAAGAACTTCTCTCAAAAATTCTTTTAATTCAATAATAATATATTTTCCATCTCTCACAAAACTCTAAAAATCAAAAATAAAAGAAAACAATTCTTTAAAAGCCAACTTTTTACCCAAATCTGAATTCTTATTTGCTCTCACCATCTTTTCATTCTTTTATTTGTTTTATTGTTTTAATTTCTATTTTTGCAACTTTACTTGCACATCACACTACTTATTTAATTTAAATAAATTATTCTAATAATTATCCTCCACCAGATAATTGATTAAAATAATTAAAGCCCATTTACTATTTAATTATCATTTAATTACAACACATGACCTTATAAAATTTAAATAAAACATTTAAATATTTTCATACAAATAAATCAACATTAAAATAAACAATTATTATCCATATTTAATTAACTAATTCACACTTATAAAATATCAACATTAATTAAATAATCATAACTTATAAAATACCACATTAATCAAAAGACAACAAAATACAAAACATAAACCACAAATGACGACAATTACAAAAATGAACAATACCAAATCCACGAGACGACCTGACATCATGGAACGGGAGGACTTCATCGTCACCTCTGTTTCAACATTTAACCGTTGGGTTATTGGTGCTCGCCCTGTCCTGCCGAAGCAGGTGGAATCGAGACTTATACCTGCAATTCCTGCATACAAACGAAGTTGTGTACATGTGCATATATACATATATATCAAAGCATTAAATCAAAATACTGCATTGTGAGAAGGAATCGCAACATAACAGGGCACTCGCGAACGAGTGATGCCATATTGTCCTTCATCACACCTATTCTAACAATTATAATATAACTGATAAACTAACATTTCTAAACTAACAATTCATCTCATGACATAATTCATTAAATCATTTGCATCATATAATATAATTCTGAAAATCAACTAACCTAACCAACCACAATGTCATATGGAATAATCAATTCCTCAAGTGTATAAGCATAATCACCAATAGTCTACTTAATGGCATAACAACATCATAAAATGTCTAACTATCCAACTCAAACAATATCATCATCGTCACAAGTAGCAAACAACCGCATTGAAAAATACTAAATCCTACCAATAAGAGGAGGGGTATTACATAGCTCAATAGATAAAGGGGGGAAGAGGTGGGAGTGACATAGATAGTGGGAGATATAGAGAGTGATAGGGAGAGATATATAAATCACCCTCCCTATATCTCTATCTATTCATCCTTATCTCTTATCTCTCTACCCCTCTCTATCTCTTTGTCTCCTTTTCTATTTGTATGTTTGTCATTATCTCCCTCTCTCTCTATATTTTCTTCCCTATATATATTTATCTTTGTCTCCTTAAGTGTGCAATGGGTACATTGAAGAGGTCTTAAAGGAGAACTATCATATCTTTAATCAAATGGCATGCTACCTTGAGCATAACTCCCCAAGGACACATGCCATCCTTGGATTGTTGACATGAAACAACCAATCAAAATTTAGTTTCTCTCTCTCATATTAATATATATTACTATTATATTAAATATATATTATATTAATTATATTTTGTATTATATAAAAATATACTTATTATTAATTATTAATTATAATAATTTTATACATATTTAATAATTTTGTTAAAGAATATAACATCTAATTATAATAAGTTGAATAATTATATTATTTATTATGTAAAATATAGCTAATATATACTTAACTATATTGTAGAATATTAAAACCTAGCTAAATGGCACCAAAATTTTGAACTTAATTAACATATTGTAAAAGCTAATGAAACTAGGTTGTAACTCATCAAATTGGAGAAGTGAAAATGGCACAACATGAAGAGTTTGAGTAGGAAAATAAGTCAATGTCGCTGCTAAGGAAGAGTTTGGAGGAGGAAACAGCACAATACCAAATGAGGAAGAGCTTTGGAGTTAAAAACAAGGTCAATACCACAACAGGACAAGGTTGAGGGAACTCAATGGAAAATTGACCACTAAGGGCAAATAGGAGTACTATAAGTTTTGCACCCCTATTCTCTTTAACCTTCAATTTTCATGCCTAGTTTCCAAAGATCTTCTCGTACATTGGCACCCCCATTCTCATGAAATGGTATAAGATAAGACAGAAAAAATAAAATAGCTTATACAGAACATATCCACCTACAATCCCATTCAAGCATTTTAATTAATTCCTTGAATTAAACCTAAAACAAGAATCATACACACCACAACAGTGAGATGAACGAAACAACCCTTGATCATTTTATTCAAAATTCAGATATGCTTGTACAATGGAGAGGCATGAGTTTGAATTAATCATATCAATTCAAATGCTAGTACTATCATAAAACATCAAATCCCCATGAATTCAAAACCTACTACAGAATGACTCAAAACCTAAATTGCATTTTCCCTAAAACCATCAGACTTTACAATTTGCTCTGCAACTTCATCTAGACTAGACCAAAAATATCTAACTTGCTAACCCATACTTTTGGCCTTGAAATCCTTCTTATAGAAAAAGGAGGAGCAAACAAGCATTGGGCCAAAAGCACACGTGTCACCAGCCAATTGATCGCTTTGTTCTTCATCACACAATCAAAATTGGATCACCTCATTCACCTTGACACTATAAGGTTTTACTTCCACTGCCATTTTCTTCTCTTTCAAAAGACTCCAAGAATGAGTTGGTGCTAATGATTTTGTCCCTACAACTCACCAACAAATCATAATTTGAGTTACCCTATTTTTCAGGGTTTTGTAGTCCAAACATGATATAAAGTGGCTCTTACACTTTTTGTGATTACTGTAGCTTGTGTAACAGGCCCCATGGATACTGTTGTAATTGTAGGATACATGAATAGGGTGTAGGTTACAACAAAATATGTATGGGAGATCTAATTTTATGAATTTTTATCCATGTGTAGACCTAATGGGTTGTTTCTAAAACACTGAATATAAATGATACACACACACACACATATATGTATGTATATGTATTTTTAAATGTAAATGTAAATACAATTACTAGATGCTCTCCTAGAACAATAAATGCAACATATCAATCATTAAAGAAATCTATATCTATGTATATAAATGTGTATTTCTAAATGCAAGTGTAAATGCAAAGTGCATATGGTTTTGTAGTGTTATATATACAACATATCCATAAATTAATGTAATTGAAATTTTAAAGTCTTCAACACAATATGAAATCGATCATGTTGGTGTTTTTTCA
This sequence comes from Sequoia sempervirens, assembly GCA_007258455.2. NCBI lineage: Eukaryota > Viridiplantae > Streptophyta > Pinopsida > Cupressales > Cupressaceae > Sequoia > Sequoia sempervirens. The sequence goes on along the minus strand of VDFB02297331.1, from coordinate 63,934 downwards.
TGTAAACTAGGTTGGTCTTCTAATCTAGTCTTTGGGCTCTTTCATCAATTGTCCTACCTTAAAACATACCAAAAATCTCCTAGCAATTAGACATAGGAAGATTTAATATGACTTAAAAAAAATTATTGCTAAAGTGTAAACTTATGATAACTTAACTAGGCCTAGTACACACTCCCTCCCCATTAACCACTTAGACATATGGAAATTAAATGTTAATTTTCTTCTATTTTTAGTCATGTAGGTGTCCAATAAACCACTTGGTGGTGTTTTCCTTCAAGTTTATTTACTTGAATGAAGAGAAAAAGTCATTTGATTACAATTAGAGAATACATTTGAGGCCTTAGTTGTGTAACTGGTGGACCATAGTCACATTTAACACTTGTTACAAAGTTTGCAAGTTAAAATGTTAAGTAGATTTGATTTGTGATGGACACATTTGGACGGTAGTAACAATAGCTTGCAATCTATCAAGACTTGATTACCTTATAACCTATGAAATTCTAGCGATGAAATGATAGATTAATCATAATGTCACCTTGGGATCACATCACCATGAAAGAACTTCATCCAACATCCTTATGAGTGCAGGTATCACCAAATAGGTATTTGTCAGATCTGTCTTCCTCGAGCAAGGGAAATTCAGGAAGAGAAGAGGAAAGCGAGACATGTACTATGTCTAAAAGAGGGAGATCAACTAGAGGTCAAAAGATTAGAAGAAAATTTCGTAAACACATGGAATTTTTTCTTGCTGAAGGGGGATCATGTTCTTATGATGATGAGAGCATAGACAACGTCAAGGTACCCTTGAGGTACAAACATCTATAGAAACAATGGGTACCCAAGGAACTTCCTCCAATAAACACTATTTTTGTGTCAACGAGAGGATATATCACATAGCACCATCGTCATTACATGGTTTCGGCCTATTTTGCATGGATGGCATAAAGGTTTGTTACGACAAAGTTACTGAATTGATGAAGTATGTTGGACCCTCTTACAGTTACAAACATTGGATGCAACTAGTTCGATATACATGAAGTATGTGTAGGTATGCACTGTCAGAAATTATATACAACTAAAAGATAAGGATCAAAATAAAGGAGTGGCTATGTACATTGATGGAAGGCCAAAAGCATCAGTGAATATTACAGGGTTTATAAATAGTACATGACCTGGGTCAACAAATAAGCAACCCAATTTCATATTCGAGGCGCGCGAGGGAAACCGTGTATTCGTATGTGTGATAAAATCAATAACTAGAGGGGAAGAGTTGCTAATTGATTACAATTTAAATCGCTTAGTTACAAACACAATTACTATGGGGGTGGTACGTACTATGTACCATTTTACCCAACCTTCAATTAATGACTCCAATATACCATTTTATTCTTATGTTTTTTTTCCTAAGTCTATTGGTTTCATTTTGGTAATTTTTTTTATATTTAATTTTTGTCACAGGGGGACATTGATTGTATGGAGAAGGCTCAAGCCCAGAGCATAGATCACGATGTATCTTCAGCCTCTTCTACAAAACAGGTTTACCTCATTGTAATTGTACAAATTCGATATGAGGAAAATGTTTTATTATTATGTTTTTTTCATAAGTTTTTTGGGTTAATTTCAATAATGTTTTTAATATTATTGTTGCAGTCGACTGATTGGGGAAAGGCACCAGCAGTAGAGGAGAGCATCCATAGTGAGGTGTAGTCAATATTTTCTGATGATGACATGGCTTATTCAGCAAACCCTTTCGATACGATAAAGAAGCTCATGAAAATATGCAATGAAGAAATGACTCAGTTGATGTTCAAAATGCCTCAAACAGATGATATAAGAGAGGGTTAAAGTATTGACAAAGAGATTACAAAACTTGCAAGTAAGCTATCATGAGGTCTTTAATTATAATATAAGTTCATTCATGGTTTTATATTTTGTACTATTTTATGTCATGAACTAAAATATGTGTTGTTTTTATAGGGTTATTTGCCTCCTCATGATGCTTTTGGCCAAGATAAGGGTACTGCAAGTGCCTCCCGAGGAGTAAGGATTGGTACAAATGTCCATCCTGATCTTCCTAGGCATACATCACATTATCTAACCCCATCATCTGTGCCTCTATTGTCATTTGAAATGTCAGAAACACATACCATGTAGGCATCCATTAACACACCCTCTAGCAGTGAACACATACCAGAACATGTGTCAGGACATGTACCTAGGGATGCAGAGGCCACTGGTACTGGTGATGTTTTAGCAGCATTTCCTAGATCTTCACGTATTACTAGTACGGGAACATTTCCGGTCACACTTGCGGTGACCGAGGATTTCATTCCCATAAAGATAGAGAAGGTCCCAGGTACTTTAAAAAAAATTAATTATTATTCTATATAATCCAATTGAAATTTACTTATTGATCGCTCTTTTTAGACGATTGATCCCATGATCATTTTGCAGAAATGATGTTTTTTATAAACATCTAAGTGATATTACATTGGAGCTCTTCAGGCCCACCATACATACATGGTGGAATGCCCAAAATGACGATTTAAAAGATGAGCCCATTAACCATTTAGTTGTGTTTTTCGGTGATAAAACATTCAACCAAACCAAGGTCCTTAAGAAAGTTGGTACCTATCTAAAGTATGCGAGAGACCAATATAGGTCACATTTAGAGAAGAACAAAAAGTACGAGCATCCCCCCATGATTCTAGATAGGAAGTGGAAGGACCTGGTGTCCGATGGAAAGGAGAAGGCTGAAAAGAAAAAAGGAAAGACACCACCGAGCCAAGGAAGGTATGTGATATAGAAGCATAAATTTGCAAAAAAATCCCGATTAATCGCTATTTTAAAAAAAAATTGCAGGCTGGACGATTTTTTCCCTCGATTTTGAAAATCATTGACTTTTTGGTCAATGATTTTTTTCCGCTTCAAACTTCAAAATCGCCAAAAACGTGTTTAAAATATGCAAAAACATGAATAAAATTGAGCTGATTTTCATGCAAAAAAAACCATGAGACCATGGCTTGTTGCTTACTATTATGCTTTGATAGATTTTTTCCAAGCATCCATAGCTTGTTTGAAAGCACCTGTTTTAGGATTTTAGCCATAGCAGCAAGGCAATGAACTGTTTGATAAAATGCTTTGGTAGACATGTATGAAAAATGAAGTAGATAGACAAGCGTTGAACCGCTTGAAAAAATGTCAAAGAAATGTAGTCTCATGGTGATGGAAACGCCATGACAAGCAAATATGGATTGTCATGGCATTGCATCACCATGAGACTGCATTTTTTTAGGCATTTTTTCAAACAATTCACCCTTGTCTATGTTATTGCTTACTATTGATAAAATGCTTTGGTAGACATGTATGAAAAATGTGGTAGAATGGAAAAAGGGAGGAACGATTTGAAAATTGCTTCAAAAAATGTGGTCTCATGGTGATGGAATCGACATAATCTAATGCCATGACAAGAAAATTTCTATGGATTGTCATGGCATTCCATCACCATGCACTCACATTTCTTTGAGGCATTTTTGAACAGCTTCACTACCTTTCTATGCTATTGCTTACTATTATGCTTTGATAGTTTTTTCCAAGCATCCATAGCTTGTTTAAAAGCACCTGCTTTAGACTTTTGCCATAGCAAGAAGGAAATGAACTATTGGATAAAATGCTTTGGGTGACATGTATGAAAAAATACAATAGTAGACAAGGCAGTTGAACTCGCTTGAAAATGTCTCAAAGAAATGTAGTCTCATGGTGATGGAATGCCATGATGAATTCCATGACAAGAAAATTGCTATGGATTGTCATGGCATTCCATCACCGTGGAGACTGCATTTCTTTAGAATTTTTTCAAACAATTCAATCATTCTTGTCTATGTTATTGCTTACTATTATGCTTTTGGTATATTTTTTCCAAGCACCATAGCTTGTTCGGAAGAACCTCATTTGAGGTTTTTACTTTTAAATATAGCATGAAAAATGTGGTAGCATAGAAAAGGTAGTGAACTATTTGAAAAAATGCTTCAAAAAAATGTGGTCTCATGGTGATGGAATGCCATAACGAATGCCATGACAAGCAAATTGCTATGGATTGTCATGGCATTCGATCACCATGAGACCAAATTTCTTTGAGGCATTTTTGGAAACAATTCACTGCCTTGTCTATGCTATTGTTTACTATTATGCTTTGATAGATTTTTTCCAAACATCCATAGCTTGTTTGAAAGTGCCTATTTTAGGATTTTAGCCATAGCAGCAAGGCAGTGAACTGTTTGATAAAATGCTTTGGTAGACATGTATGAAAAATGTGGTAGCATAGACAACTGTCACCATCTGATATTTATGTAGTTGTAGTATGTTTTGTGTAATGTAATCAGAGATATGAATATAACCAACAAATATCTATTTTCTATAATTCATGGATTGAACTCTGTATTTTATATGCTCTCAATGTCTGTATGCTATGGAAATGCCATTAATTTTTTTTTAAAAAGTAGTATGCTATGTGTGATACTATCAACAATGTAATTATATACTGATTACTCTTTCTTTTTACATAATCTAACATATTCCAAACTTTTCATAGGCTGCCCAACACATCAAAGGAAACAAAGGCAAGACTAGAAAAGCATGGGTAACACAAACTTGGCTTCGTGGTTATATGAAATTAGCCGCATGAATTGTAAGTATCAATAAATGAAATATTGCATCCAAATTATAATAAATTGAAAACAATTTTGGTTTTATCACACCATAGAAGCAAAATTCATGATCTTCTGCAAAAATGTAGGGCTTTGAATTCAACAGAGTTCCCACATAAGAGGACCTAAAGATTGCCTTCCAGCAAGGCTATGGAGTTGTGGCTGAACGCCTAAGAGTCTTGACTGGGAAAACATAATCTTCCATTGCATCCGACACGCAGGTAAATAAACTCAATAAAGTTTATTTAAAATTGAATACTTGTGCAATCTATTCAATATTAATTTCCACCATAAAGTAATTACATGCCTATTTGTTTTAAACATTCAAGCAATGATAATATATACTACACATGACATTGGAATGCAACCTAGTGAGGGTGGAGCAGAACGTGCAGATGAAGGTCATGGTGTGCATCCCAGTACTTTAGAGCATGTAGAGCGTGATCAACATGTTGAGCATGATCAAGCTAGAGAAGATCAGGAATATGATGTGGCCCCATCAGGTAAAGAGGACCACTCTAAAGTTCTTTTAAACATATTTAATTGCAATTGGTGTATTAATTAATGTAACCTTTCGTGTTTCAACTTTTAGAGTAGACCATGATCAAATGTTGAGCATGATTAGGCTAGAAAGATCAAGAACATGATGTGGCCCCATCCGTAAAGAGGACCACCCTCATGTTCTCTTAAACATATTTAATTTCAATTGGTGTATTAATTAATGTAACCTTTCGTGTTTCAACTTTAGAGCATGTAGATTGTGATCAACGTGTTGAGCATGATCAGGCTAGAGAAGATCAGGAACATGATGTGGCCCCATCCGGTAAAGAGGACCACCCTCATGTTCTCTTAAGCATATTTAATTTCAATTGGTGTATTAATTAATGTAACCTTTCGTGTTTCAACTGCAGATCAGGATTTAGAGGGTGTTCAACATGTTGAGCATGAGTCGATAACAAAAGTTCAGGAACATGATGTGGACCCATCAGGTAAAGAGAACCACTCTAATGTTCTTTTAATTAATCAAATACTTGTAACAACAATAATAAAACATATCAGTTTAACATTTCTTTCTTATTGCAGCAGAACCCCCCTTGAAGCAGCGTCCACGTCATGAGCAGACGACTACGTGTACATTAAAATCACAAGTAGAGAGCAGAACAACTAAAGGGGGGACATATATTGATTTAGAAAATGATACTCCACTTCAGCTTTATGTAGCTTTGAAAAAGAAACAAAAAAAAAAAGTGATTGTAATCATATCATGACAACCATATTTTTGATAATAGGAAAAACTAAAACAATGAATATTATATGTTCATGAATGAATGTGAATATGTTAATTAATGAATGTTATATGTTATTAATGGATGGATGAATGAATGTTATATGTTAATGAATGAATGTGAATATGTTAATTAATGAATGTTATATGTTATTAATGGATGAATGAATGAATGTTATATGTTATTAATGAATCAATGATTAATGTTATATGATTGGGTATGGGGAATTAAGAGTGATGTGATAGGGAGGAGGGGCCAAATGAGCTTCCACCATCACTTGGTTGGCCTCGTTAAGTAGAGAATATTAAACTATACTCAAAACAAAGAGAAGCTCAATAAGGTAATGCACTTTTCAATATAAGAAATGCATCATTTGAAGCATCAAACCAATATGTAGTTTGTATGTATGATCAGTCGTCAGTCTTGGCAATGGTACATTTCCATGAATATATATATTTTCTTTTAAATTTTGCTTCTTCGTCACAATTTCGACAACAATCATCGATGAATCAATAGAAAGGCTCGACGAAGTTGCTATAGTTGCGACGACAATTTCGTCGTAACTCCCTACTCATTTCGTCGCACTTTTGACAAACTTTTTGTGTTCTTCCGACGCTACTCCTTGCTAATTTCGTCGCACTTTCGACAAACTTTTGTGTTCTTCCAGCGCTACTCCTTGCTAATTTTGTCGCATTTTCAACAAACTCTTGGTGTTCTTTTAACGCTACTACCTAAGTATTTTGTAGCAATTTTGACGAAAGTCTTTTGTTGTATTGATGCTACTACTTGCCCATTTCATCGAACCAGTGATGAACTTCTAGTGTAATTCATTGGTGGATAAACAAAGTTTTCATCCATATTCTGATGAAATCCAGAGGTATTTCACGATGTCATCGATCGACGATTCTTCGCCGTTATTTCGATGTTTAATTTGTCGTCAGCCTTGCAATGAAAAAATAGCAACAGAAAGCTTTTCACCTTTACGTCACTCTTCCGACAAAGATTTTTCGAATGACCGATGAACACCCATCAAAAAATGGTGTTAAATCCAGTAGTGATATATCAAGCTAATTCGAAGGAAAGTCATATGACTGTTGTTAAGAGAATCTTCAAATATCTGAAAGGAATAATTGATTTTGGGATTTGGTGTCCTAAGGATGATGATCTTACCATGTGTGCCTATACTGATGCAGATTGGGTAGGTGATGTAGATGAAATGAAAATCACTAGTGGTGGTTCCTTCTTCCTAGGGATGAAGCTAGTGTCCTGGTTGAGCAAAAAGTAGAACTCTATTTCTCTATCTACTGTTGAGGCAGAGTATATTGTTGTTGCAAATAATTGTACACAATTGATATGGATGAAACAAATGTTGAAGGATATCAGAGTAGTATATGATGAGACTATTTCCATATACTATGACAACTCAAGTGCAATAAACATATCAAAGAATCTGGTGCTACACTCTAAGACCAAGCATATTTCAATCAAGTTTCACTTCTTGATGGAGAAAGTGAGTGAGAAAGAAGTTAGACTAGAGTATTTCCCTAAAAAAGTGAAGATTGTAGACATTTTCATCGAGCCATTTCCCAAAGATACTTTTAAGTATCTCAGAGGGATGCTAGGGGTGGTTACCCCTCCTAATAAAAACAAAAGATGCATTTACATGCATCAATATGTGTATGATAGCTATATCTTGATCCAGATTGATGTTTTCATGGTTGCTACTCAGGGGGAGTAGTCAAATGTGTAGATATGTGGTTCAAATTTTATGAGAGGAGAAGAAGTGTGTGGAAAGATAATGCTTATCTTTGCCATTGAAGTCAAAGGGGGAGAAGTGCATGTGAAAAATAGTATGAGAAGAAGATATGTGGAGAAAAGTGAGTCAAAATCTAAGAGGGAGTTAGTGTTGATGAAGAGTTGGGTTGATGGTATTTTTCACATCATTTGTTGCCATCAATGCCAAAGGAGGATATTTTTGGACATTGTGGTTGTGTTACTGATATATGGTTGTCATTGATGTCAACACTATTAGCATTGAGGTGTCTGGAAGTTGTATATGTCAAGGATATTGAAAAGATTATTAAAGAAAGAGTTGCAGGTTGCTAGTGGAACTATGAAGGCCATAAAAGTGAATTGTTTAGTATGTTGATTATCAATTGTTATGGTCTAATGGTTTCATGATGATTGTATCTATTCTATCCATTGAAATTTTCAAAGGTCCATGAGAAGATTTGATCATGTCGTGAACAAATATGTTCTGACATGTTTTTTGTGGCTTCAGTTGGTGCTCCTGATTGAAGTTGAAGTGATTTCAGTAAGTCTAGATGTTGTGGATGTTTCTTTCAAATTTCTCAATGCTTTTGGATGTTTCTAGATCATGCTCTATCCTTATTGCACATCTACATTGATCGGGGTGTTTGTGGTTAGTGATTTTTCTCTTAAGTGTTCAAGTTTTCATGTTCTTGGATGACATGATGGTGTAACGTGTTACAGATCCTTGAAGATTAAATTTGAATGTTTGGAATTCTTGAGGAAATTATTTCAAGTCTTAATTATGATATGGCCAGCTGTGTTTGATTAGCATTGTAAATTTATTTGTAATTTTGAGCCAACATCATGTATATCTTTTATATTTTTATATTTTGTTTGGCTAACATAGTTGTTGATGTAAATCCTTGTAGAAAATATATAAGAGTAGTTTTGTGAGTGAAATGAGGTGTGCTAGAGTGCCAAAGTATTTTCTAGTGTTTGCATAGAGATCTAATCATTCAATTGCAGAAGAAGAGTGTGAAGAAGTTTGTGTGAAGTGTGAAGAAGGTTTTTTGTGCTTAACCCAAACTGTAATCAGGCTTGTGTAGAAGCTATTCTTTCAGTTCATACCCTATGGATCTAATCCAAATTGTTGTAAGATAGTGTGTCTTCTTTGGGTAGTGATCCCTCTTGTGTTTGAGCAGTAAGCTCTAAGTAGTGTGCTTGAATGCATGTGCATTCCCATTTAACAGGGTATAATATTGTGGACTAACATCCACCATGGTTTTTCCTCTAATAGGGTTTCCACGTAAAAAATCTTGGTGTTCTCTATGTCTCTGATGTGTTTCTTGTTTATGGTTTAATGTTCTTGCATCAAATCTGAGATTTGGTTAAGTAAAGTTTAATAAGTTTGAAAATTTTGTGACAACTGATTCACTCCCCCTCTCAATTGTATGTCCTTGTTTTTCCAACAATGCATACTACAGAAACTCAACTAATGGATGCAGTTAAGTAATGGTAGGAAACAAAAGCTAGAAAAAAAAGTTTTCAGCTATGTGAAAGTTAGTTTTAGGGGTCAGAAGGGACTAATTCACCCAAGATTGCGAATGAGTCCTAGTATGGAATTTTATCAAAATTTTCAAAAAATTTGGAGGTATTTTAATGTTTTTAGAGTGCTATGATGCAAACCTAAGTTAAAAATGCAAAATTTCAAAAAAAAAAATGAATTTAGATGCCAACAATGCAACCTAAATGCACTTTTTATGAATGAAAAATTTGAAACCTAGCATGCAAATGAATCCATGCAAATCCTAATGCAAGATCAATGCAAGGTTAGATCTATGATGGACTCCAAATTAGAAAAGAAGGTGTTTATCAATGTGGGCTCACCAAAATGAACCGTAATTTTTTGGGTAGGGCTTATAGAATACTCTTGTGCTCTTAGGATGCTTCACTTAAAATGAGAGAGATATACCCAACTCAAAAGATCTAGGTGGTTCACTCAAATTAAGATATGTGTGGTGTTATTAAGGTTGAATGGGTTGATCTAATTGCAACTAAATGAACTTTTTGATTGATTATGAATGCAAAACCTAAGAAGCAATTGATGTTTGAAACCACATTGTGTAATGCAACAACACCTAGAAATGGATGCAAAACTAAACAGAAATGAACCAAACTGAAAGTGTGCACCTAGAATGTGGATGAAGACTAGAAATGACATTTTAAATGTTGTTGATGTTGATTTTTGGGCTTGGTGGGACTCATTTGCCATTCTGGTTGAATCAGTCCTAGTTCTATAAAACTGTGTCAGAACCTATTTCTAATAAAAGGGTATCTAAAAATGCAAAAAACAAAAAATTGAACTTGGAGTGTGACTCATTTTCCATCCATGGTGAATCAATCAACTTTTGAATTTTTGAATATTCAAAGGTGGGATCCGGACCTTTCGATCTGCACTTCAACTTCCTACAGGTGTCTGCTTCTAAAACTATTAGATTCAGCCCTAAAAGTGACTTTTTGTTGATATTTAACCTTAAATAATGAGGAGAAGACATAAAAACCTTTTCAACTTATTCTCTAATTATTTCCAAGCCTCCAACATGTCTAAATCAACATCCACACAAGACAAGAGAGAAATGGTGAATGTTAGGGCATGGGGGTTTTCTTTGGTCAAACCCCTTTTAGGTAATTAAACCAAATGATGAAAGAATGTAATAAATCATGCAATAATGGAGTTGATACCTTACCTTGATGAATGATCTTGAAAATTTGCAAACAAACATGAAGGATATTCCCTTGAATGTCTAGAAACTAATATCTTAATGACTTGAAACAATGAAACCCTTAACTTGCTTGACTTGAGATGGAAGATTGGTGGATGAATAATGCAGAATGAATGTTATTTATGGTTAAAATACTTGTATTTATAAGTATTTCACCTATTAAATTCCTTAATACCTCATCACAGGCTGACATGAAGTAATAATACAATTAAATTTCACTTTTTTCAAGCTCAAAGGTCAAAATTGAGCCAAATGGGACTCATTTGCCACACATGGTGAATGGGTCCCACTTGGATGGGACTGATTCACCATGCATAGCGAATGGGTCCCACAGGGCCTTTCTAATAGCTAAGAAGTTAGTAGATAAGGAAATAAGGTTTAAATTGCAACCTTGTCGAGTATGTGATCAATTTAAGCCTCGGGATGCACAATATGGGTTAATAGGGGCCTATTAGTGATGATGTAAAGGTTAATTAGGGATTGGGACATAGAATTCAATGTGAAAGTGTGATTAAATATACTTTACAACACTAAAATGAGGTCCACATAGCCTAGGAAGGCACAAGAACCAATGTGAATGTGCGAGACACATTACAACACCTGGTTAAAGTTAAATTTAGTTTACAAGCCTTCTAAATTGATGTGAGGATGGGATTAAATAAATTTTATAATATTTAATTAAGGGGAGATAGGTTCATTGAGTTTTAAAAAGCATGAAATTCCTTTACAAGACTCTACAACACCTTCAAAAGACATCAATAAATGCATTTTAAAGGGTCCAAGACCTAGTGTGGATGTGAAAAACACCTCACAACACTAAATCAAGGCCTTATTAAGTCTAATTTATCATGAATTACTTCCATGTCAAGCAAGAGGTACTTTTTTCTACGGTACAAATTCAATCCTTTATAATTTTGATAAATCATTACCCTGATCTTTCTATCTTGGTTCATAACTCAATTGTTTTACCAAACACCAAGTTGCTCACTCCAATTAGCATGATTATCCTCTAGTCCATCCTTCTCCTCTCCCTTTGTCTTGTTGGTATTTCCTCTCATATTCATTACACCTACTTATCCTCTCAAGGGGGGATCATCCCATAATATTGTCCACCTATTCTTTGCATCCATCTCCATCCTTTCCCATTCAAAAATTCTATATTATATTCCTCTTTGAATCAAAATTACTTCTTGTGTTTCCTAGTCCCGACATTATCTCAAAGAGGGGAAATGTAGACACCTAAAATTATCCATGTCCTAACATGTGTTAATTACCTATCTATTTTCTCAAATAATTGAATAAATTTAAATAATTAATTTTATTACCATTTTCCCTAAAGTCCTAACTCGTTTTCTTTAAGTCTTGATCTATTTTCCTTGAGTCTTAATACATTAGTCCCCTTCCCACTTCACAAGAATTAATAAATTTTATTTATTAAATCAATCCATCTTATCCACTCAAATCCATAAAGCAATTATAAAATATATTGTATCTCCATCCTCCATCTCATAACCAACTTAATCCTACTCACCTAGAAATCATAAGAATATTTAGTAATTCCCTTTTTCCTCCACCATCCATCTCACAATTACCCAACTAACCAGATATCCACTGTTGATCTCTCAACCAATCCTCACCCTTGCCCCCTCCACCTAGAATTTTATAAATTCAACATTCTGTAAGCTATTTTCATAATGAAAACTTGATTTCTTATTTTGTTTCTATAAGAAAACACATGTAAATTAACAAATCATCTTGGCCCATGTAAACAAAGATTTTGGCACCTTAATGCTCACATTTCTAGGGTTTTTCACCTAAAAGAAGAGAGATGGGCCAAAATGCAAGTTTCTACACTCAAGATTAATGTCTAGAGGGATGCAATAACTACAAATGAGATAATATAAATGTAGAAAACTAAATAAATATACTGATTATTAAGTCAAAACTAAAGAAATGCAACTTGTTAGAAAACACATTGTGATATGTAAACATGATGAAATAAATGATAAAACAGAAATGTAGGACAAAAACTATGTACCTGGAAACTGACGAGGAGCTAACTGGAGATTGCAGAGACCTCTGAGATTCTGAAAATTTTGATTGTTAGGCTTGGTGGGACTAAGTCGCCAAGCTAGGCAATTTAGTCCCAGTTTAGGGAAACTACTCAGAAACCTGTTTCAACCAAATGGGTATCTAAATCTATAAAATTCTCTAAAAAATAGGTTTAGAGGGACTAAGTTTCCACAATGGGTTATTTATTCCACTTCTAAATCTCTAAAAATTTAGGAGTGGAGACGAGAGCCCTAGGTCTGCACTTTAGGCCCCTACAGGTGTCCGCTTTTGAAACTCTGATTTTCAGGCCTAAAAGTGACTTTTACTTGATATTTTGGCTAGGTAAACAAGGAGAGGTCTTCAACAAGTCTTCATCCTTATCTTAAATGATTTTTAAACCCTCAAAGTGCCTAAATTTGCAAACACACAATGAAAGAGAAAGAAATGGTGATTGTTAGGGCATGTGTGTTTGCCTTGGTCAAACCCCTTTTTAGGTAATTAAACAAAAATGATGAAACAAAGTAATGTATCATGCAATAATGGAGTTAATACCTTTTCATGATGTTTGATCTTGAATCTTTGTAGCAAAACATGAAGAATCTTCCCTTGAATTTCTTAGGAAGCTATCTTGAAGATTTGGAATGACAAAACCCTAGCTTGCTTGAGAAAAATGATGATGAAAGGAAGAGGAGTGAATGAATTAGGTTACTTCTCTTTAAAAATGAGAGGTAAAACCCACAATTATGCAGTAATTCTTGAAAAATACCTCATCACAAGCCGACCTTAGGTCTTAAAGAATAAAAAACTAAAAGAAATTTAAATTAATTTTGATTTTTGTGCCACATGGAACTAATTTGCCCAAGGTGGCAACTTAGTTCACTTGAGCAATTTTGAGTGGATGTCAGAGATTAAGATGTATTAAAAAAAATTTATCAGGTTCTTCTTCAACAAGACACTTAATTAAGGCCTGTAAGTGCATAAAGGGGCCATTTAAAGCATAAGAAAGGTGTAAATATTGATGAAAAGTCTAGGAAAGTGTGAAAGTTTACTACAAGACTTTACAACACTTTGAAATAGGTCTTGGTAAGGTTATTTAGGTGAATTATAACATTATGATCCTATAAAAGTGCGAAGATGTGTTACAACACCTTACAACACTCTTGCAAGATATCAATAAATGTATTTTATTCAATTTGCAAGGGTCCAAGACCTAGTGTGGATGTGTAAACACCTCTCAACACCAAATCAAGTTCCATTAAGTCTAATTTGTCATCAGATATTCCCAAATCAAGCAAGAAAAAAGGAATATTGTTTATGTGTCCACATTTCTCTCCCACTTTAGTGAGAGGATGAACTTTCTTCAAACTCACACTAAAACTTGTAGACATTCAAAAAATATCCAAGTGTACAAATGCAGAGATCAAGAAGGCAGTCAAGCCCCTAGGATACAATGAGAAAGAAACAGGTGGGAAAGATGCGCTCACTCTGGGGCCATGGAACATAAGGTCGCTCACAAGGTGAGTAGTCCACAATATGCTCACTTTGAGGTCACAGACCTTCAGGTCATCCACAAGGTGAGTTATCCTAAAAAATAAAACATACACTAGTTGGTATGCACATAGGTGGCTATGGGGAAAGTTGTGCCTCAGAATGGGCTTCCCGCTCAACCATACTAAACTTATACCTCCTATTGCTTTAATAAAGCACCATAAAGGAAAATTATTTTTGAGCTCTATGAGATAAGAAAAACTTCATATGCTTGACACCCATAGACATTATAAATGCAAGATAGTGTAATGTTTGTTCAAAGGAATTTTGCTTAGTTCATGCAATGTCTCATCTTAGGGAACATTGTGCTTAATGTATCCAAGAGAGGAAAGGTGAAAATGGTCTCATCTTGTTTCCAAGAGAGGAAATTGCAAGGAAAAAGAAAATCACACAATCAAATGTGAGTGTGGATGTATGCCCCCACTTTAAAGTGGTTACGAACACCAGTACTATGAGAAATTTCTTTAAAGTAGAAGAAGGCTACATGAGAGCCTACTCAAAAAGCCCTATGCCAAGTCATATGTTCCTAATAAGCTATATCATGAAAGAAGGGTAGTATGTCACATGCGAGCCATCTTAAGGCACGTTGTCCACATCCCAAGCTCACTCTTATATGTTCATGAAAGGTTAACAGCTAGCCAAAGGTGGCAACAACAAGTGACATACAAGAAGAAGGCTACTAAACCCCTTTCCCCCACTTAGTGTAAGACAAAGGTGAGGCAAAGTGATTGATAAGATGCATGGTAGAGTGAAAATCATAATCAATTATAAGGAAGAACACCAAACTCCTTAAGATGTTGGAGTTTACAACTCAAAGCCTTACATTCATTAGTGGAATGACCATGAACTCTATGATATGTGCAAAATGAATTTTTGTGATATAATTTCTTTCAAGTTCTTTGAGGAAGGGAGATTAAGTGATCTTGGAGGAGTTTCGACAAGATACCCTCTTGATCAATGGGAGAAGTATTTTATGTTTTTGGTGGCAAAGAGATGTCTTGCTTAGTACAGGATGTCATACCTAGGTAAGGCTCTGTAGATTGCATGATTTTGTTCCCACTCTTACAAGAGGAGGGAAAATATGTTGAATGCAAATCTTTAGAGCTATGTGAGATGACATTGATGTTAAGCGAAGAGTTCTTTGTGGGTTTTGGTTTAGGAGAAATATTAAGACCAATAGTGTCGATCAACTCAAGATGTACTATTTCTAAGGTTGGTTTAGAAGGATGTTTTGTGATAATATTGATTTTAAGGGATGGCTTGTTTATCTTGATCAAAGGAGAATAACCAAGACCATAAGTCATTTGTTGTGTGATAGGGTTGATAGGGTTGTGGATACCTTGTTCTCGAGCACCACATCATTTTCCACTATATCCAAGTTGTATCATGAGTTCAAAACCTCATCCATAAAGCTTCTTCGTTGATTTTGGATCAGGTGGTTGTTCGTTGTTGCATTTGTCAAAGGTTGTTGTGTAATGTGCTTCTTTGGCTAAAGTGGTTGAGATGGATACTTTTGAAGGGTCATCTGTGTGTTTGTTTCCCCTATTTGAATCTGTGTTTATGATCTTGTACTCACCCATGAATGTTGGTGTGAAATATAAGGAACCCCAATCATCGTCTAATAGCTTTGTGACTTCTTGAATATGTTCTTGTTTGTGTTTTTGTTGAAAATTTTCCACTTGTGTGGTCGGTGTTAATGTTCTCAAAGGATGAACTCTATGTTTTTTTCAATGTTTAAACAACTATTTGGATGAGGGTCATATTCAAGGATGTGCACTTTGTTGTTGTGAATGTATTTCATTTTGTGATGAAGAGTGGAAGGCATGTCATTCATTGCATGCATCCACAGTCTACCTAGGAGAAGGTTATAGGAAAGATCATTAGGCATAACATGGATTGGTGTGTCTAATGTGGCCACTCCAACTATAATAGGTAAAGTGATCACATAAAGCGGTTGTTTTCTTATATTGTCAAATCCCCTAATGCATAATGAATCAGGCTGAATGTTTGATTGATCAATACCAAGCCTATCTAGAAGGCTCACACTATACACATTAAGGGCAGAGCCAGTATCTACAAGAGTTGTCTTTATCCCTTTTCATTTGTATTGAGTGACAATCATAAAAGCTTCATTTTGGTTTTACACATCCAAAGGAGGGAGCTCACTTTGGTGGAAAATAATGTTAGCATTATGGCTTGAATTATGGCTGCTAGATCATTGTGTTGTGTATTAGAAGGGATAGGAACTTGTTGTAAAGCATTTTGAATCATGTTGTTATAGTGAAGGGAGGCTTGAATAATATCACATAATGATATTTTAGTAGGAGTATTCTTTACTTGTTCAACAAGATTGTACTCCTTTCCACCTTGTGGAGATAAACGAGGAGGAATTAGTAAGATGGGATT
Source organism: Sequoia sempervirens (assembly GCA_007258455.2). Taxonomy (NCBI): domain Eukaryota; kingdom Viridiplantae; phylum Streptophyta; class Pinopsida; order Cupressales; family Cupressaceae; genus Sequoia; species Sequoia sempervirens. The sequence goes on along the minus strand of VDFB02297331.1, from coordinate 47,401 downwards.
AGGAAAAGGTAAAGTTGTGGTGGTTGATTGTTGTGGTTGTGGGTTATTTCTAGTGTTATATGTATGAGCAATGGTATGATGACTTATTTGCGGTGATACATTGTGGTTAGGTGGGTGGAGGATAAGTTTAGGGTTTGTTTGAGTTTGAGATTTGTGTGAAGGGGGGTAAAGGATGAGTTGAGGTTGAATAATATTAACATCCCTTAATGAGTGAGAGTCTATATCATTATTTTTTATGTTATCCCTATTTTTCATTATGATATTTTACCTTGGAGGGGGGTGTTTAGGAGAACTACAAACCAAATGTTCATGACATTGAAGGTTTGATTCATCTAAAAGGACTTCATCAAAAGGAAGGAAAGGATCAATGGTTGAATGGTCTTGCTCAAGAAGGGTTTTTTTAGGGGAAGGGGGACAACTAAGATATTCATGACCTTCATTGGTTTTTTTTTCTAACATCAAAGTATCTTCTTCACAACTAGGAGAGATACTAGGAGAAAAATGAATGTTATTGTCATGATTACCTATGGTTGTGTTATGTTGGTTGTGAATGTCTTTTCCACAAAAAATTGTAAGAGGAGAGAAAAAAATTGGATTCTTAAAAAACTCTCATTAATTGGTTCTTCTAACACCAAAATATCTAATTCACTAAGAGGAGAGATATTAGGAGAAGAAAAAATATGATCGCTAGGAATTTCCAAGGTTATATTCTCTTGCACTAAAACATTATTAGAGGGATAAGATAGGGAATGTTTCTTAATAAGTCTAGTTATGTAATATAATAGCATTGGCTGACCAAAAATGAAAAGCACTTGTAACCATTTCATGCAATGTTGCAGCAATATAAACAATGTGTATGCAAAGATGCAAAACATTTTTATCCAATATATGCAAGATTTGAAGAATGTAAATAATGTATATGAAAGAATGAAAAGAAATTTTAACAAACTTATGCAAAGTTTTATAAACAAAAAAATTGTGTATACAAAAGTGAAAAGTACTTTTAGCAATGTTATGCGAAATTTCATAAATGTAAACATTTTTAGATCTAATGATGCTTTAAATTGAAATGATGTGAAAAATGACTACCCTAAATTTATGTTTTTGAGCTAGATGCATAAAAAAAATGATCCTAAAACTTTCCATACATATAGTATATGATACTAGGAGGCCCTAGAAGCACAAAAATGAGATTTCTGATATTGTAAATGACAGTGAAAAATCAGGATTGGGACTAAGTCCCCCAGACTGGCGATTTAGTCCCAGTGAGGGATTTTTGCAAGATTCTCAATAATTTTCAATAGATTTTATTTTTTCTATACTATATGATGCATACCTAACATGCAAATATAGTTTTTCAATGATTTTCAATGATTGGAGATGCAAAAATGCAACCTATATGAACTTTCACTAATGCAAAAATTTGAAATCCTAGATGCAAGTTAAGCAATGAAAATCCTAATGCAAGGCTAATATGAGCTAGATCTAGGATTATGAAGGACTCCAAAACAAAAAAGAAGGTATTCTAAAGGTAGGTTCACCAAAATGTAAACAAATATTTTGGCACCTTAATGCTCTCTCACATTTCTAGGGTTTTACACCTAAAAGAACAGAGATGGGCCAAAATGAAAGTGTTTACACTCAAGATTAATGTCAACAGGGATGCAATAAGTCTAAATGAGATGACATAAATGCATAAAACTAAAGAAATATATTGATTATTAAGTGAAAACTAAAGAAATTCATCTTGTTGGAAAACACATTATGATATGAAAAAATGATGAAATAATGATAAAATAGAAATGTAAGACATAAATTGTGTACCTGGGTGATCCCACAATAGTGGTTTATAATTTTTGGCCAAACTGAACACTAAAAAAAAAAAATTAGCTAAATCTTCACTTTTGGGCACCTATAGCGGCTAAACTGTGAAGAATTTGAAGATGATGCAAAGTAGAGTTTTGTGAAATTTTGTTTGTAGATTCTAAATATATTTTTTCCAAAAATTTTGGAATTATATTTCACTTCTTTTTTCATCTCCATCTAAAACTAATTTTTTTTAGAAAACAACATTTTTAAAAAGTGACTCATCGTATATCGCATAACTTTTTTCCATCAAGGATAAAATTATAATTCTTTCAAATTTAGATTTGTAACTTAGATATCTAGTGCTTCCACTTGGTTAGATTTTTCTTATTGAATATTTTTTCTTTAATCAAGTTTCAAAGTCAAACCAATTACAATTTAGACATAGCATGATTGTATAATGCGTAAGTATTTTTGTATTTATCAAAATTCAATTTTTCTTTTTTTTGTTGGATCAAGGACTTCAATATCCAGTGCACTCATATTTTTCAATTTTTTTTTTTGATAATATGCTATTTTACCACATGTGCAGAATAGAGAGCTTGATTTTCAGCGAAAAACCTACATTCACAAGAAATAAAAATAAATATAATAATAAAATTAAATTTTATTAAAATTATACTTTTTTGGAAGCTTATAATAAGGACTACATACTTAAAAAAAATAAAAATTAAATGAATTCATTTGATCCCCGAAAAGGTAAATCAAAAGTGGTTTTTTATCATCATTTTGATAGGTGTGAAGGAGACTATGTTATAGGTATGGTTTAAAACTAGTGGGGTTCTATCCAAGGGGGATTGGTCTAAGGTGGTTTGATCAAACCCTCTTTAATTTGAATCCTTTAAATGGAACATTTCAAGGCATAAATCATGATATTTTATAAAAAATATGTGATTTTAGCAAAAATTAGGATCTCCCAAAAAATGTAAACCACTATTATGGTAGCACCCACATGGAAATTGAAGAGGAGCTAACTGGAAATTGTAGAGACCTCTGATATTCTAGAAATTCTAAAATTTAGGCTTAGTGGGACTAAGTCACCAAGCTGGGTGATTCAGTCCCAGTTCAGGGAAACTGCTAGAAACCTGTTTCAGCCAAATGGGTATCTGAATCCATAAAATTCTTTAAAAAATAGGTTCATAGGGACTACTTCACCACAATGGCTGATTTAGTCCACTTATGAATCTCTAAAAATTCAGGAGTGGAGATGGGAGCCCTAGGTCTGCACTTCGATTCCCTATAGGTGTCCACTTCTTAAACTCTGATTTTCGGGCTTGAAAGTGACTTTTAGTTGATATTTTGGCTAGGTCAATAAGGAGAGATCTCCAAAAAGTCTTCATCCTTATCTTCAATGATCTTTAAACCCTCAAAGTGCCTAAATATTCAAACACACAATGAAAGAGAAAGAAATGGTGAATGTTAGGGCATGCGGGTTTGCCTTGGTCAAATCCCTTTTTAGGTAATTAAACCAAAATGATGAAACAAAGTAATGTAACATGCAATAATGGAGTTAAGACCTCATCATGATGTTTGATCTTGAATCTCTGTAGTAAAACATGAATAATCTGCCCTTGAATGCCTTGGGAAGCTATCTTAAAGATTTAGAATGACAAAAGCCTAGCTTGCTTGAGAAAAATGATGATGAAAGGAAGAGGATTGAATGAATTAGGTTAGTTCCCTTTGAAAATGAGAGAGAAAACCCACAATTATGCCCTAATCCCGAAAATACCTCATCATAGGCCGACCTTAGGTCTTAAAGAATAAAAATCTAAAAGAAATTTAAATTAATTTTTATTTTTGTGCCACATTGGACTAATTAGCCCAAGGTGATGAATTATTCTACCTAGGAAATTTTGAGTGGATGTCAAAGATTAAGATGTATTAAATGTTGTTTATCAGGTTCTTCTTCAACAAGACACTTAATTAAGGCTTGTAAGTGCATAAAGGGGCCATTAAAAGCATAAGAAAGGTGTAAATATTTATGAAAAGCCTAGGAAAGTGTGAAATTTTGTTACAAGACTTTACAACACTTTGAAATAGGTATTGGTAAGGTTATTTAGGTGAATTATAACATTTTGATCCTAGAAAGTGTGAAGATGTATTACAACACCTTACAACACTCTTGCAAGACATCAATAAATGTATTTTCTTCAATTTGTAAGGGTCCAAGACCTAGTGTGAATGTGTAAACACCTCTCAACACCAAATCAAGGTCCATTAAGTCTAATTTCTCATCAGATATTCCCAAATCAAGCAAGCAAAAGGGGCTACTTTTTATGTGTCCATGAACCACAACCCCCTTAATCTAATGTGTATGTTAGATGTGAAATACAGATTTAATATCTACAGTTTCATTATTTTTTGTGGCTTTCATATTTTTTTGTTCATAACAACCAATTAAAGGGTGCACACAGTTATTAACACTTATGTTGCTATTATAGATAGTGGTTTTTATGGTGTAAAAATGCACCTAGTTAAATTTCCTATAATATTACCTCACTTTAGCCTTATAAACCTGAAAATGCAAAAAATTTCCACCTTTTCCTTTCCTTTTACACATTCCTTTATCACTTTCCCTCAATGAGGGAATTTTTTTTTGGGTGCTATGCTAGTATCGTAGCATGATTCTTGGGTCAATGTACATTAGAGGAATTACATTCTCTACCAACCTACAAATTGTAATGCCCCCTAGGAACCTTGACCACCTGAAAATATCCTCTTACCTCCTTAAAACAATTTTGAACTTCATTCTCCTAATTCATTTACTATCTATCACTTCTATTCACTCAACATTCACTTTGGTTCTTCCAATTAAATGATCTACACCATTGTTGTTGCTTCTACATCATTTTCTATTGTAGGTTTCCAAGCTTCATACTATCAGCTTGATTGTCTTGCTCTCTTCCTTCCACTCTTGGCTTCTCCAAGCACATAGAAAGGAGGGTAACGCATTTATTTACTTGCATTGTCTTTTTTATAGTATAACATCTAGATTGTATTTGCATTCTATAAGTTGTGTTTATTTCCATTTCTTTACCATATTATCTATATTATGGTCTATCATCTTTCTATGGAGGTGGAAACACCAAATAGGTGGTTTGACTAAGGAAAAGTATAAAACACAACCACAACACTTTTTTTTATCATGTGTGTAGGTATAATTTATTCATGAGGAGCTTGTAGAAGGTTGGACCTTCTATTAGTTGGTCTTATTCTTCCTTCTCTCTTTTAATTTCATTGAAAGATATATAGTTTATCTTTCAAGTTATAGTATTCTAATTGGTGTTTCCATTAATTTCATGCATTTTTTCATTGACTATTAAACTATTGGATTAAGGCTCTCAGGTTGTTAACATGCCTTGTGAGTTTCAATATGTGAACTCTACTCTTTGTCATATTAGACACCAATACACCATTAAGATGATAGCATGTCATGCTATCATCCATCTCCCACATTTACATCATCTGGATGAGATCCAGTTAGTTTGTAGTTTGATACCTTTGTGGTCTATTCATCTATTTCCCAAAATCCTCCATCAAAAAACATAAAAAGGAGAGCTTAGCTTTCCCTTTCATTTCAACCTATTTCCTTTTGGTTAGTGTTGAGGTGGCTGAGGGAAATTCACTCCCTTTAGACCCTAGTCATCTTTGGACTTGGGAGTAGCAAATCCCCTCCACATTTTGGTGAACCTGACATGAACTTTCTCCTTTTCATTTCTTTGTGTCAATTTTTTCTCCCTTGGGTCTTGGGTATATTATAGATTAGTGTGTCATGAAGCTTTTTTGAGCCTTACAACACAATCTACAACCTCTAGATTTATGTTCAAAAGAAATCTTCAACACACAATAATGGAATCTAGGAAGGTCAGTCTTGGTCAAATTAGTCCCACTTTTCAAGAATTTACCTCAAGGTTGTCTATCAATTTTTTCAATCCCTATAGGGGAGTTGTCACTCATGTTCCTAGCCTCTACTTCTCCTTCCACTTCTTATGTGGAGGAAGAAGTTTCTCTTGAATTTTCTACATAGTAGCTCCTTTCCCTAGAAAAGAGGCTTGAGGATTTTGAGTAGTATTTGGTAAAAGATATTAGTCTCACCTAAGAAACTATCATTGTCAATAGATTGACAATCATGTTGGACAAGGATCAGAGAGGTATAGAACTTCTCCAAGGTATCATAGACATTGTGTCCATACCCACTTCATAGCCTATAACTCTAACTTGGTCTTACCCAAGATGTTGGCTTTGAGACCATTATGAAATAGTTGGAAGTCTTGATTCTCAATGTGTCAGTGTATAAGGCTGAGACTAGTCCTTCTATCAACACTTCCTTTGTTCCTAAGAAAACCCACACTATCAAAGTAAACAAGGTACCTTTGGGCTTCAATTTTTTTTACCCCTAGTGTTTATACTTCTAGTAGTAATACTATTGTCCCTATTAGTCCTATTTTCAAAGGATCTGCTAGTAAGGGGGCTAGTGGCTCTGGTGGTGGTTCCTATGGTCCTTTTTCATCTACTAATGTCATCTTGAATGCTTCGATATAAAACATGGGGTGAATACAAAATCATCTAATGAACCAGATCAACTCTTCTTCATCTCAACCTATGTTCCAGCCTTTCTCTTGCTATAGTCCCTTTTATATCACCATCTTAAAAACTCCTATCCCTCGAGAGATGGAGATTCCTAAATTTGAGAAGTATAATGGTCATGGAGACCTTCAAATGCATGTGTCAACTTTCAATACCATGTGCATTGACTTCTTCCACCATGATTCTCTTATGGTGAAGCTCTTTCCATGTTCTCTTAAAGATGTTTCCCTAGATTTGTATTGTTCTTTGCTAGATAACTCTATTTTCTTGTTTCATCAACTAGTAAATTAGTTCCTTAGACAATTTCAAGATAATGTTAGGTTGAATATGACATTAACCGATATTTCCCAATGTAAGAAGGGAGAGAATAAAAAGGTTATTAATTTCATTACTCATTTTTAAGCTCTATTCTCTCATATTTCTTACTCCTCGCTTGATTCTAATGTCCAAATAGTTTTTTTTGGGAACTTGTGGTGATCACTACAAGAAAATTTTTTCCTAATGAATTACCCTTCCTTCATGTATCTTTGTGCAGTGTTGCCTAAGTATCAGTAGCTAGTTGCTTGGTTCAGGGATTCATCCTTGTGCCCCAATCTAAATAATCGACCATTAGTCTCAATTTCTAATGATTCAAGAAAGAACAAGGCCATCACAAACATGGTCTCTATTCCCAAATGCAAAAGTATAGGATGTGATAAAAAATTCACTAATCTATTTAAATCCATACTAGCATCTTGCAAAAGTTATTAAAGGATAAATTTATAACATTACTAGAAATTCAACCTCTCTTTGATCTATATCTCTAATGGTATGACATGCAATAGTTTTTTTTAGCTCCATAAAGTATATGGACATGATACCAAATGTTTTTTTCACCTGCATCATGAGATTCAAGACTACATCGATGATGGGACTATCCATCTCGACAAAAGGAAACAAAACTCTAATAAATCTATAGTTAATCCTAACAACTAACTATAAATTTACACTGATATGTTCCCTTCCCATTCTTCTAGCCTAGTTACCTAGTCTTTTGTGTCTTCTAATCCTATCTTATCTAAGTATGTGAACATGGTTTCATTCACTTATATGCCTCTTGTAGAAAATATGAGTGTTGTTCCTAATATATTCTTTACCTCACACGATCTAGGGTGAACCCACAAAAGTGGTTTACAATTGGAGTGAGGAAGGAAAAGTTGAGAAAAAGGAACCCATGCCAAAAAATTTCATTTTTGGGGTTCAAGCAAACTCATAGGTTTGAATGAACCTAAAGAGGGTTCGCTAGAACCTAGATTTGAGAAAACCCATTTAATGCAAGTTCCCACCATCCTGCCAAAAAACACAATGAAAACCCATTTTTGAAAGGGGGTTCACTCGAATCTCCCCTGGTTCAAGTGAACCCCCCCTTTCCCACCTTTCTGCTCTCTAGAACCAAAAATATTATATTTTTTTCCCTTCAAAGCTCGGGTTGAGGATGAAAATGGAGGATACTTTACAAACCCAACTAGAATCAGGTATTCCTCAAAACAAGCTATCCAACGACCATAATTTTAATATGTTTTGGTTTTATTATGTTTTTTTTTGGTTTCATTAAACATAAGTTTTTCACTGAAAAAAAAGCTCTTTGTTCTGCACGTGGAAAAATAGCATATTATCAAAAAAAAAATTAAAAATATGAGTGCACCAGATATTGAAGTCCTTGATCCAACAAAAAAAAATGAATTTTGATACATACAAAAAAGTTACATCTTATACGGTCTTCCTATGTCTGAATTGTAATTGGTTTGACTTTTAAACTTGATTAAAGAAAAAATATTCAATAAAAAACTATCTAACCAATTGAAAGCACTAGATATTAGAGTTACAAATTTAAATTCGAAAGAATTAGAATTGTATCATTCATGGAAAAAAAGCTATGCATTATAGGGTGAGCGTCACTCCTTAAAAATGTTGCTTTCTAGAAAAAAAACTAGTTTTTGAAGGAGATGGAAAAAGAAGTGCAATATGATTCCAAAAATTTTGAAAAAAATATATTTAGAATCTATAGACAATATTTCAAAAATCACTAGTTTGCATTATCTTCAAATTCCTCATGGTTTATCCGCTATAGATGCCCGAAAGTGAAGATTTAGTTAGAAAAAATTATTTTAGTGTCCAGTTTGGCCAAAAATTGCAAACCACTATTGTGGGATCACCCTCTACCCTTGAACAAAGATCCTTCTCTGCTTTATGTTCCCTCTAGGATCAATAGTAACATCATCATGGGTGTTATGGTTGACCCATCGAGTCAAGTGAATGTAATCACAAAGAGGCCTTGTTCATTAACAATATTCATAAGGAGAAGTATGATAAGTCATAGGCCACTCTTCACACTTATGACATATTTTCCATTGCCCCTATGAGCACTATCTCTTTTTTGGTCCTAGTAGGGCCTAGGACTATGGAAGTCTCATTTGTAGTGATTCAAGAGTTTGACTTATTCAGGTCTAGGCTAGGCATTCCATGGCTATCCTCCATGAATGTAGTCGCTTCTATTGTCCACAAATATCTAAAATTCCCCCATGAGGGTATAGTGCATGTCATTCATGATACTAGGTGTAAACCATTGGTATCATGTGGGGCTTTTTATTTGGATCACTTTTTACCCACCCTAATCAAACCCCTCCCTCTAGAGATCTCTTGTATCAAGCTTATGTTAGGTATAATACTAGGGGCTTGGCACCAAAAGTTAGGTTTCCTTAACTTCCTTATGCCATAACTGTGAAGGATTCTATGTGTACTTAGTAGTAAGCCACCTCTTATATCTCATTAAAAGGGAAGGAGAAGCTAGCTCTCACTTTGGAGGCTTCCCCTTCTTCATCTTTTGCACCATCTACTTTTTCTTCCCAACCTTTGGTGGCATCCTTAGTTTTTGCTTTTGCACCTCGTATAGGAAATGGAAAGGTGCCTATATCAAAAAAGTTGAAGAATCAAGATTTCAAGTTGCTTGTTTTACCTATAGTTCCCTGACCCACCTTGTATGGGGCTGGGTGCAAAAAGTTGGGGGTCCTAAAAGTGGCCAATTTTTTTAAAAAAAATGGAAAGGCTATAACACAAGCCCATAACGTGCTCACATTATAACACAAGCACATTATAGTCTAATATGTGTTGAGTTTGGGATTTGAGCATTCTAAATCAGATCATTGTTTTAGGTATTTATTGCATTATATGTCGATGATATGGTATTCATTAGTAAAGGGAAATGTATGATTTCAAAACTAAAATATCAACTTGCTGCTAAGTTTAAAATGAAAGATCTTGGTGCAGCTAAACACATTCTTGGGATAGAAACTAGAAGAGATAGAGTGAACAGAAAGCTATGGCTTGGCCAAAGTAAGTATGTCAATTCAATTTTATAGAGGTTTGATATGTAGGATTGTAAACCATTGTGTGTTCCTAATTTAGTTGGAATAAAGTTATCTATTTCAAATTGTTCAACATCTCCATCAGAGATGGAATACATGAGCAGAGTGCCTTACCAGAGTGCAGTTGAAATTTTGATGTATGTTATGGTTTGTACTAGACCAAATATTTCCCAAGTAGTGGGAGTTCTTTCCAGATATATTTCTAATCCTATTAGAGTTCATTGGGATGCAGTTAAAAGAATCTTTAGATAATTACACGACACCTGAAATTATTCCTTGTGTTATCACAGTAATATGACTGAAGATGAGATTTTCCTTGATATTCATGGTTATGTGGATTCAAATTGGGTAGGTGATGTCAATAGTGGAAGATCTACTAGTGCCTATGTGTTTACTTTATTTGGTGGTGCAATTAGTTGGATGAGTAAGCGACAGATTGTGGATGCTTTGTCTACTAATAAAGTAGAGTATATGGCAGCTACTCATGCTTGTAAAGAAGCCATTTGGCTTAAGATATTGTGTTTAGATATTGGAATAAAATAAGGTACGGTGACAATTTATTGTGATAGTTAGAGTGTGATATGTCTAGCCAAGAACCTAGCATTTCATGCCAAGACCAAGCACATTGATGTACAATATCATTTTGTTAGAGAAATGGTCAAAGATGGTAGGGTGAACCTGGTTAAGGTAGAGACTTTGATGAATGTTGATGATTCTTTAACTAATTCTATTAGCATAGAGAATTTCAGATGGTGTTCAGATACTATGGGCCTTTTGGCCCCTAGCAATTAAGTGATGATGATGACACCCTTCCATTATCCTTGTAAGCTGTTTGACAAGTGGGAGATATGTTGAGAAAATGTGTCTTTGCACCGTGAAAAATGGACCCTTTTCATTTTCATAATCTTTTAGGCCTTTCTTCATGATGCTTGGTCCATTTTGCTCCGATTTAATGTTGCAAAGTGGCTTGAATATTCACATTAGGTCCTTAAAATTCAAATTATGGGGTATGTACAGGATCATGATGGACCAAAAAGTGGCAATATGATGGGCATGTGTAGGGTATGTGGCTGATGACTTTTTTTAACCCAAAATTGATGAAATGAAAAGGGTTTTAAAAGGAGATTCTCAGCTTTCCACCAATCTAAATTATGCTTTACTTTGAATTTAATAAATAATTATTATTCATTTTCTATTTGAATTATGACTAAAGTCTTGATTGATAGGCTAATTGAAAAACATCTATAGCTTTCAAATGGTATCACATTTTTGAATCCAAAACATGCATCACATTCTATGCTTCACATACTATAGGATTAAAAAATAAATGAATTTCATGAATTTTTTATCAAGTTAAGGTGGTCAGACATATGAGTTTTTATATTTTTTAAAAGTTGTAATAAAAAATTCATAATTAATTATTTACTTGGAAAAAATTACAAAAAAATATGCATCACATCAGGGCACGAGTCATCTACTTATATCTAAAATCTTGTTAAAAAATATTATCATTTTATTGTGGTTAGGGTGGTCAAACAGACACCTACTTTTTTTTCCCTGAAATTTAAGTACTAATGCATTCAAATTTCAAATTTTCACAAATAGATTTTTTCTTTTAGATAAACCTGGTAATTTAGAAACTACATTCAATTTACTACAAATTCTATTCTTACATATTTTTGAAATAATATAGATAACTTATTCAAATTTTTACGTCAGGTTTCCTAACTGTGATTTTTTTGAATTTTTTGCCACTTAAGGGCCTATTTTTTCCATGACGATCTTGCACATACCCTATGGTGTCTTGTGAAGGTGTTGTGAAGCATTGTAAAACATTTCTACACATTTCTAGACTATATTTATTATAATTCACCTAAAAATCATCTTTTCATTACTTGTCAAGTCCTATTTTGAAGTGTTGTAAAGTTTTGTAACAAAGATTCAGGCTTTTCTAGTCTTAATCTCACTAGTTACACCTTTCTCATGCTTTATTTGACCCCTTTATGGGCACCCTTATAAGGCTTAATTAAGTGTGTTTTTGAATGTAAACTCGACAAAAAACATTAAATGCAAGATAATTCCTAACACCCACATTCAAGTCCAAGGTGGGACCCATTCGCCATGGGTGGTGAATGAGTCCCTCTTGGCTCCAAATTCAAAATATTTGAAATTTTCTTTCGGGTTTTTATTTAAAATCACCTTATGTTGGCCTGTGATGAGGTATTATCTAGTTACTAAGGAATGAGAGCATATAAATAAGTGTTTTTACATCCATTCTAACCCCCATTCATCAAGTTCTCTTATTCACTCAATCATTCAAGTATTCAAGCACTTTGCATTGTTGAATCAAGCAATAATCAATTAATTTGGAGCTTCCATTGCATTATCTTCATATTTCCTTAATAAGGGATTGGTAAGTTGATAGAATTTGCATGTTATTTTTTTATCATTCTCTTTCATTTCATTATTTCAGTAAGGGTTTAATTACCAAAGTGGGATTTGACCAAGGAAAGTCCCTATAGCCTAACCCTTAATCATTTTTCCCCTTTTGCATGTGTGTTTGCAGAATTGTGTATGCAGATTTGACAAGTATTTAGGTGTTGAAAAGTGGACAAGAATTCAACAAAGTTTTTCAAGTCAACTACAACCTATTTCAAGCTTGGAGAAGACATTATGTCCATTTTCTGTAGATTTGACTTCGACAACCTGACAAGCAAACAACCACAAATCTGCTACTACAAAATTGGTCCCTGATTTCTCATAATTTTGGGAGAGGATTGGTTTGCCATCAATGGAAAATGAGTCCCACCTTAAGGCTAGAAATCCATATTTTATCAGATTCTAGATCCCAACACTCAAAAACCAGCTTTTAATAGTTTTCATCAGAAGCAGGACTGATTCGCCATCAATGGCGAATGAGTCCCATTGGTGATTTTTAGAGATCTTTCTGTCAGCCTTCAGAATATTCTAGAATCTTCATCATACCACCAGGTGCACTCTTTTTCTATCTTTTACCTTTTTGATTTGAATTTATTCATACTTATTTCATGTTTGGAAACCTCACTCTATTTTCCAACATTGCACAATTCTTAAGTTTTACATTCATAATTAGTTAAAAAGCTCATTTAGTTGCACTTAGATCATCTGATTTAGTCTAAATAACAGCATACATTTCCTAATTTGAGTGAACTTGTTAAATTCATTTGAGTAGGGTTTTGTCTCTCTCCTTTTAGGTGAAACATCCTAAGAGTACAAGAGTAGTCTATAAGCCCTACCCAAAACTCTACGGTTCATTTTGGTGAACCTACATATTGAAAACTTTAAATTTCTAATTTCAATTGCATCTTGCATCCTATACTTCATTTGCATCAACATTCAAATAGGGTATCATTTTGTTTTTGCATCCTAGGATTTCTTCAAATTACATTTGTGAAAGACTAGTTTAGATTTCATTTTTGTATATCACTGAAAAAATTAAAAATATACATCTGCATCCTTCATTGGCATCTAAAAATTATGAAATTCACTTTACATTTCTTGAAAAACAAAAAAAAACTATCCTATTTGGACTCATTCACCACCTAGGGCGAATTAGTCCACCTGCACATTTCAGATTACATTTTCAAGCATTTTCTAGGAATTTCTTGCATTTTTGTTCTCTGTTGTTGTTTCTCTATTTTAGTTTGTAGAATTCCTGTTATTTACATTTTGCACTCCTAGAGTACATTTCATTTACATTCATCCCATCCTTTGTGGTACTTGTATGAGTGTTTGGTGTCCCATTGATAATACTCTAGTGAGACAAAGTTCTAGACTCACATGGCTTCCCGCAACAGCACTATCGTTGTGGACCTTAGGATCTCAAGAGCTCCTACTCCTAATATGGACAATGGTGCATTAGGAATGGACAATACCATTTTTATGCCTTCACCCTTCCATCCAATGAATGTTGACACACAAAATAATTCCATTCCGCAAGAAAAATTCATTAGTATTCATGAGGATTTTGCACATTTGCAACAAGATTTATCACTTGAGAATATTTCCACCACTGCTATACCTGACATAGAAAACCTTCATCACTTGATTGAAAGTGGTGATGGTTTACAACTCATGAAAAGAATTGTTGAAATATACAATAAGCATGTCCCTTCCACATCCCAATTAGCAAACATTGTTGTGAGTCAAGGAGGACCTCACATTCATCTACCTTCAACCATAGCATTCATACCCACCTACACTATTCCTCAAGTTACAATAACTATGCAACAAGTTGGGTGAATCCATAATAGTGGTTTACACTTTGATGGAGGAATAAAAATTGAGAAAAAATGACCCCATGGCAAAAAAATTGGTTTTAGGGGTTCGCATGAACCTACATGTTCGACCGAACCATAAAGGGGTTCGACCTAAACTAGGGTTCGAGCGAACCCATTAACTATTGGGCCCACATTTCATGCCCAAAAAACAAAGGAAAAATGCATATTAGTGGGGGTTCGAATGAACCCTGGGGGTTCGCTAGAACCCCCTGGTTCTAGCGAACCCCCTTTTTCCCTAATTTTTTAATTTGTTCACACAAAAACCTAAAATTTTACGCTTTCAAGCTCCGGTTGGGGATGAAAATGGGGGAATATTTAGAAACCAAACTTGGAATCAAGTAGCCTTCAGAACGAGCTATCCAATGAATATAATTTTAGTATGTTTTGGTTTTATTATCTATCTATTTTTTAAGTTTTATTAAATATAGGTTTTTCATCGAAAACAAAAATCTTTGTTCTGCACAAGTGGAAAAATTGAAGATTATAAAAAAAAAAAAATTAAAAATATGAGTGCACCAGATATTGAAGTCCTTGATCCAACAAAAAAAAAAGAGAATTTTGATACATACAGTAAAAGTTATGCGTTATCGTCGCTATGTCTGAATTGTCATTTGATTGACTTGAAACTTGATTAAAGAAAAATATTCAATAAAAAACTATCTAACCAAGTGGAAGCACTAGATATCAGAGTTAGAAATCTAAATTTGAAAGAATTGGAATTTTATCCTTCATGGAAAAAAAGTTATGCGTTATACGGTGTGCGTCACTTTTTAAAAATGTTGTTTTTTGAAAAAACCAATTTTTGTGGGAGATGGAAAAAGAAGTGCAATCGGATTCCAAAAAAATTGAAAAAAATATTTTTAGAATCTACAGACAAAATGTGACAAGACTCTAGTTTACATCATCTTCAAATTCCTTACGGTTTAATCGCTATAGGTGCCCGAATGTGGAGATTGTGTTAAAAAAAAAATATCAGTGTCCAGTTAGGCCAAAAAGTGTAAACCACTATTGTGGGATCACCCAGTTAGTCATGTGACTCCTCCCTTTTTTCTTCCAACTAGTACTCCTAGTTCTCTTGTGATATCCAACATTCCATCTTCCACCACCTTTACCCCTCTTAGTGTGCCTTTCACTTGTCCTACAACTACATTCACTCCATCTCCATTTTCCCTTCCACCTCATACCACTTACATTGATCCCCTTATCACACAATGTTTTCACACTGTATCCTCCATGCAACAACAAATTTCTACCATCAACGAAAACCAAAATCTAACCCCTACTAACTATGTCTATGGAAGTCCATTATCCTTAGAAATCTTGAGAACCCCGATGCCATATGGAATTGAGTTACTGAGGTTTGAGAAGTATGGTGGTAAAGGAGATCCTACAAATCATGTCAATACTTATACACCCCTATGTAGTGACTTTGTTCTAGATGATAAACTTTCAGCCAAACTTTTTCCGAGGACCCTAAAGGATACTGCTTTAGAGTAGTTCTCCTCTTTACCCAATCATTCCATACGTTCATTCAATGAACTTGTGGATTCCTTTATAAATCACTTTCAAGTCCGTATGACACCTAAAAAGACTATGGCCGACTTAATTAGATGTAAAAAAGATGTGAATGTAAAGGTTACTAATTTTATTGCACAGTATCAATTATTGTATGCTCAAGTTGATGTCTGTCCAAGTTCCTGATTCGCATCTTCAAAAGATGTTTATTGAGAACTTGCAATCCCATATCCAAGACAAATTAACCATGATGAAATTCCCTTCTTTCCTGCATTTATGCATAGACCTCTATGACTATCACAACTCGATTACTAGTCGTGATATGAAATCCACTCCTAATCGAGCTGAGAAGTCTAAGAAAACCAAACAAAACAATGCACAAAACTTTTGAAAACCAAATAGAAGATTTTTACAATTCAATCCACCTTCTCCACAACCAACCCAACCTATTCAAATCCAAGTGGTAGTTGTTAAAGCAGTGGTTCCCTATACCTATGGGGACCCAAAGAGACAATTTACTCCCTTACCCGATACCCTCCATAATACAATGAACCAATTGCTCCAGCAACAAATGATCACTTTGCCTAACATTAAACCACTTGATACCACCAAGCCTTTACCACCCAAATTTAAACCTAATGCTTATTTCCATTTTCATCACCAAAATGGGCATGACACCAAACAATGTAAGCATCTCAAACACTTAGTTCAAGACCTCATTGATTATGGGTCTTTGTCCATTGTGAATGTTAATGATCAACACAATAATTCTATTGCACCCCCTAACCAAAATTTACAAATCTTTACCAACCCCATACCTAAACATAATATTTCATTTTTCAAGGCTAGTGAACCTCCAAACCCTCAAGTCATGAACATTGATACAAATCATGAAAAACATGATATAACTCCAAATGTTACCCAAGTTAATCTTATGAATGAACTTGTGGGTGTGATAGATGTTGTCCCTCATAAAGGCCCAACCATTAAATCTCTTGATATTACTTTTTCTCCTAAGGATATACTAAAGAAACTTCCTAATGGTCCTCTCTACATAGCCAACAGAATCTATGATAAACCTACCAATGGGATATTAATAGATCCCATTTGTGGTGAGAATGTGATCACAGAAGAATTCTTAGTATCACAAGATCTCTATCAAGACAATTATAATAAAGCAACTGCGTGCATTAAAACACATAATGGTTTTGTGTGCCCTACAATTTGATCAATTGTGCTCCCATTACAGATAGGACTAAAAACTTTGAATGTGACATTTTCTATTATTCCTCAATCAGACCAATTTTGTTTATGACTGGGTCATCCTTGGCGCTACTGGATGAAAGCGGTCCCCTTAGTTGTGCACAAATGTTTGAAGTTTCCTATCATATTTCATAAGTTGGTCCTCTCTTGGAGATGTTAGACACAATGTTCCCTAAGTGATAGACCTTGCATGAACTTAACAAGACTCCTTTGAACATCTTTTACATTTTACATGTTACATTTTTACATTTTACATCTTTTCCAACTTACATAACGCAACTTGCATGCCTATGGTACCTTGCATTTTTTCATGAGTTCTAAGCATACAAAGTTTTGCTTGTCTCATAAAGCAGGAACCAACTTTTTCCTTTCCGGCGCCTTTTTAAAGTTACCAGGAGGTATAACTTTGATATGGTTGAGCGAGAAGCCCACTTAGCGGCATGACTTTCCTCATAGCCACCTATGTGTTTGTGAGTGCATACCAACTAGCATATGTACTCCACCTTTTTGGGTCTTCTCACCCAATGGACCACCATGAGTTATGTCACCCCAGAGTGAGTATGCATTTTCTTATTCAAACAATCAACCTAGATCTAATCCACAACTAGTTAGATAGACGATCGAAGCTCAATTCAATTTCTCTTTTACATGTGTGTTCCTTTGTTCTTGTGTCTATTTTTCTATGGGATCTTCATCCTAGGGGCTTGATCATCCCTCTTGATCATTGTTATTCCATCTTGCTAACATAAGTGCATTTGGCTCCTTTTTGCATGGCTACTTCAGTGTGAGTTTGAAGCAAGTTCATCCTCTCACTAAAGTGGGGAATAAATGCATTGTAGAAAAATGGCCCCTTGTCATTGTCATGGTCTTTTAGGCCTTTCTTCATGATGCTTGGTCCATTTTTCTCTAATTTAGTGTTGCAATGTGGCTTGAATATTCACATTAGGTCCTTAAAATTCAAATTATGGTGTCTTGTGAATGTGTTGAAAAGTGTTGTAAAACATTTCTACACTTTTCTATACTCTATTTATTATAATTCACCTAAAAATAATCTTTCCATTACTTTTCAAGTCCTATTTTGAAGTGTTCTAAAGTCTTGTAACAAAGATTCACGCTTTTTTGGGCTTAATTCCACTATTTGCACCTTTCTTATGCTTTATTTGACCCCTTTATGCCCTTATAAGGCTTACTTAAGTGTGTTTTTGAATGTAAACCTCACAAAAAATATTAAATGAAAGATAATTCCTGACACCCACATTCAAGTCCAAGGTGGGACCCATTCGCCATGGGTGGCGAAGGAGTCCCTCTTAGCTCCAAATTCAAAATATTTCAAATTTTCTTTTGGGTTTTCATTTAAAATCACCTTATGTCAGCCTATGATGAGGTATTACCAGGTTACTAAGGCACAAGTGTGTATAAATAAGTGTTTTTACATCCATTCTAACCCCCATTCATCAAGTTCTCTTATTCCCTCAATCATTTTGTATTCAAGCACTTTACATCATTGAATTAAGCAATAATCAAGTACTCTGGAGCTGCCATTGCATTATCTTCAAATTTCCTTAACAAGGGTTTGGTAAGTTGATAGCATTTGCATGTTATTTGTTTATTATTCTCTTTCATTTCATTATTTCAATAAGGGTTTGATTACCAAAGTGGGATTTCACCAAGGAAAATCCCTATAACCTAACCCTTAACCATTTTTCCCCTTTGACATGTGTGTTTGCAGACTTGTGTATGCAGATTTGACAAGTATTTAGGTGTTGAAAAGTGGACAAAAATTCAATAAATTATTTCAAGTCAACTACAACCTATTTCAAGCTTGGAGAAGACATTTTATCCATTTTTGCATATTTGACTTTGACAACTCGACAAGTAGACAACATTAGATCTGGTGCTATAGAATTGGTCCCTGATTTCTTAGAATTTTTGGAGAGGACTATTTCACCATCAGTGGAGAATGAGTCCAACCTTAAGGCTGGAAATCCAAATTTTGTCATATTCTAGATTCTGACACTCAAAAACCAGCGTTCAACATTTTTTATCAGAAGAAAGACAGTTGGTTCGCCATCAGTGGTGAATGAGTCCCACTGGTGATTTTTAGAGACTTATGTCAGCCTTCAAAATATTCTAGAATCTTTATTAGACTTCCATGTGCACTTTGTTTCAGTATTTTACCTTTCTATTTTGCATCTATTCATACTTAATTCATGTTTGCAAACCTCACAGTGTTTTCCAACATTGCATAATTCTTAAGTTTTGCATTCATAATTAGTCAAAAAGCTCATTTAGTTGCACTTAGATCATCTCATTTAGTCTAAATAATAGTATACATTTCCTAATTTGAGTGAACTCGTTAGATTCCTTTGAGTAGGGTTTGTCTCTCTCCTTTTAGGTGAAACATCCTAAGAGTGCAAGAGTAGTCTATAAGCCCTACCCAAAAATCTATAGTTTAGTCTCAACCTTGTAATTACATAAGGTACTTTTCAACCAATGACAATAGGGGGTGTGGGGGGATCCCCCCCCACCCACGAGGGCTCTAGGGGATCATCCCCCTGGTTGGGGTCCAGGGGTAGCACACCCTAGTGGGGTCTCTAGGGCATCGCCCCCAAAAGGAAAAATTTATTTATATTTTATTATTGTAGGTTTGGACTGTTCATCATTATTTCTCATATCTAACGGATGATATTTTATTAGCTTGACTTTCCCTAGAACGAAACTCTATTTTATGAGGGCATTGTATTATAGTTGTGTATTGTGATGTATTTTGAGAGTCCGATAGTGGTTGTGTAACTTTTGGATCTCTAAGTGGTGATACTCCTATGAGAAGCTTTCTTTGCAATTATATTGTAATCTTTGTGATTTATGAATAATATATTGTGCAGCTTTTGGAGTGTGGGGTTTTTCTCCCGAAAGGGTTTTCCCCATGTAAATCTGTTTTGGTATGCATGATATTTGTGTTAGTTTCTATTGAAATTTTTGTAACTATTAAAGATCTATAAAAGTTTACATTATTCTCCTTTCAATATTAGTGTAGGAAGTTGTTATGCTACCTTAGCTTCCTTACACATAAGCACCAGGAAAGGCTCTAGCTAAGGAGCATGCTACCTTGCAAAAGACTGAGCAAGAGCTCATTTCCTTTGTTCTTTCTTCTTCTCTTGCTCTACTTGACTTTGTTTCCTTTGCTTCAGTTTCCATCACTTTTTTCCTTCTTTTGGCTCCTTCGGTGGGTCTTGACGACCCTCACCCCAAAAGGGTGCAGGTATTCATTGCTCCCTCAGCGATGCCTCCTCTTCTCATGTCTCTTCTGGAAATTTGCCCTTTCTTGTCGCTAGTCGAAATTCCTTACACAAAGGAGTTGTCCTCTATGGCTCCTTATTCCTCATCTACTCTTTCTTCCTCTATGGGGATTCAACATCCTTTTTTGAAGCGTAAGTTGGAGGATTACCTCACCTCAATTGATGGTCATGTGAAAGGTTCATCTTCTTTAGAGTCTAGTTTTGTTTTGGCTTGTGTCGTCCTTGTGGTGGAGTTAGCCCTTACTTCCCTAGAGTTGGTCACCAACCCACTTCTCGAGGTTGGTAGTGACTCTCAAGTGCCTTTCTTTTCTTTTTCTAAGTTGAACATGCATTTCAGACACATGAAACTCCTAGAAGCGTATGTTCAACTCGGTGGAGGATATCCTGACTTTATCTTCAATTTTCACAAAATCAATGGCCTTCACCTCATAGGAGCTTGATAAAGAAGACCTTGATGGGCCTTCTTCCATGGGTCTTGTTGTAGGAGAGTCAGAGGGTACTTCCCTTGCTATCCCTCCTTTGCAAGATCATCCTCCTTCCCCCTACAATGATCTAGATTGGGAGAAGGACAATCTGCTAGTTGATGACGACTAGGGTGGTGCCTACCTCTACATTTGTAGATTAGTTTTGTTTGTTTGTTTGTGCCCCATAGTACTTGTCTTTTAATATTTTTTCTCTTTCCTAGAGGAGCCTCACTACCCTTGTAGGTGCTTGGATATAGGAGAGGAAATATGTCATAAATTTCTTCTATTTTTTTCATCATTATTTTGTATGTCATAATGGGTATGTGCAGGATCATCATGGAAAAAATAGGCCCTTAAGTGGTGAAAAAATTAGAAAAATCAGAGTTAGGCAACTTGACATAAAAAATTGAAGAATTTATCTATATTATTTTAAAAATATGTAAGAATAGAATCTGTAGCAAATTGAATGTAGTTTCTAAAATACTAGGTTTTTTTTTTTTTAATCTATTTGGTGAAAATTTGAAATTTCAATGTAGTAGTACTTAAATTTCAAGGAAAAGATAAGAAGTAGGTGTCTGTCTAACCACCCTAACCACAATGAAATGATAACATATTTTTATAAGATTTTAGATATAAGTAGAGAACTCGTGTCTAGATGTAATGCATATTTTCTTATAATTTTTTTCCAAGTGAATAATTAATTATGAATTTTTTATTACAACTTTTAAAAAATATAAAAACTCATATGTCTGACCACCTTAACTTGGTCAAAACTTAATGAAATTCAATATTTTTTTTAATCCTATAGTATGTGAAGCATAGAATGTGACACATGTTTCGAATTCAAAAAATGTGATGCCATTTGAAATCTATAGATATTTTTTAATCAGCCTATCAATTAGGACTTTAGTCGTAATTCAAATAGAAAATGAATAATAATTATTTATTAAATTCAAAGTAAAGCAGAGTTTATATTGGTGGAAAGCTAAGAATCTCCTTTAAAAACCCTTTTCGTTTCATCAATTTTGGGTAAAAAAAGTTGTCAACGACATTCCCATCATATCGCCACTTTTTGGCCCATCATGATCCTGCACATACCCTAATCTTTCTTTTTGATATCGAGGATGATACAAAGCGTTGGGGACATTTAGGCCCTCTTCCATGTTGACCGGATTTTTATTTTACTTTGTCTTCATGTGCTCTTCTTCACATTCTAAGAAATTTTGGGATCGATATGTATATATATATTACACTTATCTATTTATATCTATGAGTAGCTCTGACCCCAAATTATCAAATCCCCATGTCTCTTGGTTTCTTCATATTTTTCTATCTACTTCACAATGTTGTGGTTTCAATGTGTTGTCCCTTATGTGTGTGGAAACATTCCATGGATACAACTTTCGACGTGTTTCATGCCACAAAGTCTCTTGTCTTACTTTAATCCTTAGGATGCCATGTGCTCCTCTACATAGCACACATTATCCTAAGGGGGTTTATCACACTTGTTTAATTTTCAACAAGGGGAATTATTTCGAAAGGATTCCTTGGTGTAAATTTGTTTACAATGAATTCCTTGACAAAAGAATCCCTTTTTGAAAACCATATTTTTCTAAATGGTGTATTCTTTCAAAAATAATTCCTTAACAAAAGTTCTTTCCAAAAGCATCTTTTGATGAAAGAATCTTAAAAATATTCCTTTCCAAAAAGGTTCCTTGATGAAATTTCTTTCAAAAGGATTACTTGACGATAAAATCACTTGTGGAAAATTGTGTGCCTTTCAAAAGGAGTACTTGATGCCTTCAGTGCCTTGCAAAAAGGTTTCCTTGTTGAAAGAACCCCTTTATAAAAATCAATTTCAAATGGTGTGTTCTTTGAAATGGATCCCTTGATGAAAAATCCTTATGGAATCCTTGACAAAAGAACCCTTTCTTTTCAAAAGGATTCCTTGACGTATGATATCTTGATGTCATCTAGCTTGGGAGAAACCTAACTAGACTTCTCTTGTCTTTTTTGTGACTATCTTGCAATGCAGTTTGTAGTACCCATAGGCCTACATGCTTATCATATGGTCTCTAGCCAAGCTACCCATACCTATCAGTAGTGTCCTTTTTCAATCGAAGTGTCTTATTATGTGTGAAAAATCTATGGTGTCTAACACTTTTTTCTTTTTCACCTAACATGTTTGTTTACAGCTGATATGATTTTGGTAAGATCATAGCAAAATTTGTAGGCTCAAAGACTTGTGTCCTCTTCACATTCTAGTTAAGCTTGTTCTATGTCAAGTATACTAGATTGAAGGACTTCTTCCTCTATATTTTTGGTATATTCTCTTCAATCTCTTTCTAGTTTAGCTCGTACATGATTACAAACATATGCTCGCTAAGGGGGGAAAATTTTCATGGTGTAAAATTGCACCTAGTGCAATTACCTATAATATTACCTCACTTTAGCCTTATAAACCTTACAATGCAAAAATATACCACCTTTACCTTGCCTTTCGTAAGTTCCTTTGTCATTTTCTATTAGTATTGGATTTTTTGTCAGGGACTCCCACACAGTACGACATTTTTGTGCCATGCTGGCATCCTAACATGATTCCCAAGTCAATGGACATTGGAGGTATATATTCTTTTCCACCCTACGAATTGTAATGCCCCATGTGAACCTTGACCACCTAAAAACATCCTCTTACATCCTAAAAACACTTTTGAACTTCATTCTCTTGATTCATTCACTACCTATTAATTTTATTCACTCAATCTTCACTCTTGTTCTTCCCATTCTATGCTCTACACTATTGTTGTTGCTTTTACATCATTTCCTATTGTAGGTTTCCAAGCTTCATACTATCAGTGTGATTGTATTTCTCTCTTCCAGGGATAAATTTAAGAAACACCCCCCTTGGCGAAGGTGTAAAATCTTGGTGAATCTTTCCTTTTATTTAAAAAAATTATTAATTTTCCTAGCGAATCTATGCAGATTATTAAAAAAAATTGTAAAATCCTAGCTAATCTTAATGAATAATTAGAAAAAATAATAATCACAGTGGCAAATCCTAGCAAATAATCACTAAAAAGATTAATTACAATGGAAAATCTCTCCTTTAAAAAATTGCATGGTTGGTCAGCATAGTTCCCCCATATTTTTTTGTTTTTTGTAATATTGAAGTAGGGGCCTGAGGGCAGCAGGCACTTGCAGGTTAAAGGGGCGGCACCCCTTGTAGGGGTCAAGGGGGAAAATCCCCCTTGTGGGGGTTGAGAGGGCAATGCCCCCTCACAGGTTACAGGGACAATAGCCCTAGCGTTCTCTTGTTACAATATAGGTGAGGTTGAGGGGCAAAGCCTTGTCACCAAGCATAAATTCACTATCAAAAATACATTAGACCACACACAGATTAAGCATTTTTTTAAATTCCCACTTTAAAGAAAGATTATATGAAAAGTGAAATTGTTACGATCGATTAGCTTTTTAATCAGATGGTTGCAAGTTGATTATGTGACCTATATGCACATACCTTTTAAAAGGCTTGTTGAGGCCCGAAATTTGTTTTGGGCCACACAATTAAATCTAATCATGTGGCCCAAAACAAATTTTGGGTCTCAACAAGCCTTTTAAAATGTGTGTGCATATAATTCATGGAATCAACCTACAGCCATCTGATTAAAAAGCTAATTGATGGCAATAAATAAAATCCCTATTCAAGGCTAAAATATTCCTAAAATGAAATGGTAATTTATTATTAGTGGCGATATTGCCCCAAAATTAATGGTAGGAATATAATATTGTTGGTGAATATAATTAATATTTGTAATTACAGTATAAAATACTAGCGAATCTATTCCAATGATGTGTCATTTAAAAACTAATGTACATGCGAATTAATTGAGACATTTTTTTTTTTCGTAAAAACCTAGCAATTCAACATCTGTTTTAGCTTGTACTATTCACCATTTTTAGAGGCCTCGATTTCAATTATTCACCAATTGGCTAAGATTCACCACTAAAGTTTTCCTTGCTCTCTTCCTTCCTCTCTTGGCTTCTCCAAGCATAGAGAAAGGAGGGTAACACATTTATTTACTTACATTGTCTTGTTTATAGAATAGCATTTAGATTGCCTTTGCATTTATAAGTTGTTTCTATTTCCATTTCTTTACCATTTTGTCTATATTGTGTTCTATCGACTATCTGTGGAGGTGGAAACACCAAAATGGGGGTTTGACTAAGGCAAAATCCAAAACAAAACCATAACACTTTTCCATTACTATGTGTGTAGGTAAAATCTATTTATCAGGAGCTTGCGAGAGGTTGTACCTTCTATAAGTTGGTCTTCTTCTTCCTTCTTTCTTGTCATTTCATTATTAGATAGTTTATCTTTCAAGTTATAATATTCTTCTTATTGTTTCCTTTCATTTCATGCATTTCTTCATTCCTTGTTAAACTGCTAGATTAAGGCTCTTGGGTTGTTAACATGCCCTATGAGTTTCAGTTTGTGAACTCTACTCTCTATCATATGAGACGCCAGTGCACCACTGAAATTACAATATATTGCATTGGCATTCGTCTTCCATGCTTACGAGTTACGTCCTCTGGCCTAGAGCCAATTATTTTATATTCTAAGACCTTTGTGGTCTATTCATCCATTTCTCAAAATCCTCCATTAGAAAACATAAAAAGCATAACTTAGCTTTCCCTTCCTTTTCAACCTATTTCCCTTTGGTTAGTCTTGAGGTAACTAAGGGCAATTCACTCACTTTAGACCCTGTTTGTCTTGGGACTTGGGAGTGGTGATTCCCCTCCTTCACAGTGACCTATGCCTACATAAAGACTCATTATTATAACTAGATGGATTTTCATAGCACTTACAAACTTGAAAATCAATGGAGTTATATTCCATTATTACTTTAATTAGACCACGTCACTTTTATTGAATAAAGCATATTACTAGCATTCAATAGACCAAATTAACCACTTCATGCCACCACATTAGATAAACTACTACAATATCACTTATTTTACATGTAAAAATTATAACCCTTCTTTATCTCATTTTTAGTAGATAATTGAATTAAATTATCACCTTTGTTTACTTGTGTGACAAAAGATATCTATCACATACTATTTTTTCATTTTGCAAGTTTGTATGGACCACTCAGGCCAAGGAGATGTACACATGTAAAGAATTCAAGAATGGTCCATTACTTTACATGGCTTGAATATTAGATATTGAAATATTTGATTATTTAGTTCGAATGTTATTTGAGAATGTCCATATACTTATAAATACATTTCTATGAGCTATATTCACATGCACCTAAAATGGGGGCAACATGTAGTAATAAAATTTGTATGCCCATGATAATTCGCAAAGCATTTTTGGCTCATTTTGACAGTTTGACACAATTACATATCAAGATGTGGTGCACTCTTGTGCTGATTCCAATTCATTCTCTTAGCTCTTTCCATCCTTATTCCATATTTAATTGAACCTATTTCCACACATTTGACCTTATCACATCCTTATTTTCACACACTCTCATACATCTACCATATTTATTATCAAGTATTGCACATATGATCACATGTGTCGATATATTTGATCCCCAACTTAAGATTTGTACTTTCTTGTTTTAGGTCAATCTCATGACTCTTGAGTTTAATCCTAAGGGATTTGAGATTGACCCAAAAGAATAAAATTTTAATTTCAATTCCAAACTCCCACCCTTTTTAACTAGTCACTATGAGCTAACTTGCTACACTTGTTATTTTTATCTCACGATATTTAAATACACTTAAATATAGTTAATTCATTTGATCAATCATCAAAGAAAAATTGTTCTAGGGACATTTTAAATAAAGGTCATTTGAACTCTTTTGTATGTTAGATTTGAATATTTTTCCAAGGTCATAAAACTAGTTTATTTGGATTTGAACGTAATGATCAAACATGTTCCCTAATTATATTTTTAAATACACCATCCTTGCAAGTATTCAAATACTAGAGAATTGGGTTGAAGCAAGTTTTGTAAGTCTACATTTTGTCAAGAAGAACATATAAATTATAGAATATCTCACACATTAAATCATTCATGCAATGCATAGGTCCAACCTTGGGAGGATCAAATTTGACCCACAAATATTTCTAGTATTGTGCATAGCCTAAGACATTCTTTAAACTAGCAACATTAATTATTTTATACTAGACATCAACATCTATTCTTCATCAAATTTTATATGACATCAACATTTATTCATCATCATTCTTTCCAAAATTATTGTTATCCTATATATTATGTGTACTTCTTAAATAACATTTCAATTTATCAATTTCAAAATCCAATTTATCTGAATTAATTATGTGGAGAAACATCCTATAATAGCATCAACAAATCATGACTATGTACATAAAAAACTAAAACACGACCAATATATCTTTTTTTAAATTAAAACTATAAAATAAATCTTAAATAAATTGAAATAAAAATAAAGTTCAAAATAAAATAATCCTAAAATAAAAAATATAAAAAAATATTAATAAAATAAATAAACTTAAATAAATAAAAATAAGTATTAATTATATAAAAATACATGTTTAATAAATTACATAAATAAAATAAAATAATTCTTAAATAACTTTATAATAAATAGAATACTTCTTAAATAAATAAAATAATTCAAAATTATATCTCTAATTCTTTAAATAAATAGATTTAAAAAAATTATAATTTCTATTACATTTATTTAATTAACCTGAACACTAAATAATCATTAATTTTACCTTACAATAATCAATCAATATTCCATAATAGTAAAATAAAGCAATCCCAAACTAAATTTTCAACTCAAATAACATAATGAGATATTGTGGACTACACTCCAAAATAAATATCCAATTGAGATTTGATTTGATTACATTAATTTTAAACTTTTCAGTCTAACCATCTACGCAAATGGAAATTTGGAGGATAACAATATTAGATGAACAATGCCCAGAAATGTGTAAACACCTCTAACACTCTCCCTTCTTCACCCGCCACCAACATTCTGAAGGCTAGAGGCAGAGGAATTTTCACTAAAAAATTATAACTTAAAAATAACTTCAACACAGAGTTGTTGCTCATTAATTTTCGTATGCTCGCATTCGCCTTAATAATTCAAAAGTAAATTACATATGCAAATATATGAGAAAGTTAAAAAGTCACGTGAAAAAATATTCACGGAAGAGAGGACCCGACAAAAATTTATTACAAATTACCTAACTAACTTTTCCCCGTCAAAACGCATTTAATAAAGTGTCCTTTACAACAATATAAAAACATAAATATTAAATTTTTCATATCCTGAAATATCTACTGGCAGAGGCGGCTTGGAGAAGGTTCCCCGCGGTATCGCAATGGGTAACTACCCATATTGTGATATCACGGGCAGTGGTTTTTTGACGGTGCAGTAAACGGAAGGCGGTGAAGATAAAACAAATATGCTACGGGAGTCTCCCGCGATATCGCAATGGATATTTTCTTTATTGCGATATTGCCGGCAGCGGCTGGGGGTGACAACAGCAGTTAGGTTTTATATTCCAACACTCCCCCTTAAACATTACTGCACTGTCCACCATTCCCAATCTGTTTCTTTGAAAAATGAAATTATCTTTTCCCAGTGCCTTTGTGAAAATATCTTCACTTTGGTCTTCTGATCTGCAAAACTCTAAAAATATGTCACCATTGTTAATTAATTCTCTGATGAAATGATACCTGGTATCAATATGCTTGCTTCTCTTATGAAAAACTAGATTTTTTGAGAGAGCTATGGCTGAATTGTTATCACAATAAATTTTTGTTTCCTCAATTTGTTCATTTTGCAATTCTTTCAAAATTCTTCTCATCCAGACTGCCTGGCAAGCTGCACTTGTGGCTGCCACATATTCTGCTTCAGCTGATGAAAGACAGACTATTGGCTGCTTCTTTGAAGACCATGAGACAACTCTAGTCCCAAAATTAAATACATAACCAGATGTACTTTTTCTATCATCAATGTTGCCAGCACAGTCATTGTCTGTGTATCCTATGAGTTTGAACTCATCTGAACTTGAATACTTAATGGAAAAATTTCTTGTTCCACTTACATACCTTAAAATTCTCTTCCCAGCTTTCCAATGGGTGTCTTTTGGTGTTTCCATAAACCTAGAAATCAAACTTACTCCATACATAATGTATGGCCTTGTGGCTGTGAGATACATGAGACTTCCAACAAGCCTCTGAAACAAAGTTGGATCAACATTAGACCCTCTATCATTCTTGCTTAGTTTCAGACCTGTCACTATAGGTGTTGGTGCTGGTTTTCACTTCATCATATTAAACCTTTTCAAAATGGCATTTGCATATTTTGACTGTGAAATAAAAATACCATTTTCATTTTGATTCACTTTAATGCCCAAGAAATACTTCATCAAACCTAAGTCTGTCATTTCAAATTCTTTCTTCATGTCTTCCTTGAACAGATCAATTGACAAATTGCCAGTGAAGATTAAATCATCAACATATAAGCATACTATCAGTATTTCACCTTCTTCATTCATTTTTGTATACAGTGTGGGCTCACTGCTACATCTATTAAATCCATTCAGCAAAAGATAACTATCTATTCTGTTGTACCAAGCTCTTAGGGCTTGTTTCAATCCATAGAGTGCCTTTTTCAATTTATAAACTTTGTCTTCTTGACTCAAAATTTCATACCCAGGTGGTTGATCCACATAAACTTCTTCTAAATAACAATTTAAAAAAGTTGACTTTACATCCATTTGAGATACAGACCACTTATTCTAAGCTGCTAAAGCTAAAATCATCCTTATAGTATCCAATTGTGCTATAGGTGCAAATGTCTCATTGTAATCAATTCCATGCTGTTGTGAATAGCCCTTTACAACCAATCTTGCTTTAAGCTTCTGAACTTAATCTTTTTCATTCAATTTGGTTTCATAAACCCATTTCACTCCAATAACATCTTTGTCTTTTGGAAGACTGACTAGATCCCATGTCTGATTCTTTTCAATTGCTTCAATTTCTTCATCCATAGCACTTACCCATTTATCATCTTTGACTGCATCTTCAAAATGAACTGGATCTTCTATTTGAGAATAAAATGTAGAAAGAGAAATTTGATCTGAATTATTCTCACCTTCATTTTGCTCATATATCTCTTATGCTTCTGATTTTCTATCTTCTCAGACTTGCCAATGTAGGATTTGACATATCACTTGAACTTGTGGAAAGTGGACCTGATGGTCTTGCTGTAGATGGTGTTTGTTGTTCTCTTGGACTACTTCCTTGAATGCATGAGGTTGTTCTTAGAGTCGATGCTGGTGTCACTTGTGGACTACTTTGCTGAGCTTGAATGAGAGTGGTAGGAGTCACAATAGCTGGAATATTTGTTGATGCTGAAACTTCATTCTCCTCTTGAGGTATACTAGTTGAAATATTGATTGTTTTCTCTATGCTTTTATCCCATGCTTCATCTTCTACAAATTGTACATCTCTGGTGATTATAACTTTCTTTGTTGTTGGATTATAGAGCTTATAAGCTTTGGATTCTTGACTGTATCCAACAAATATACATTTTTCTCCTTTGTTATCTAGCTTCCTTCTCAATTCATCAGGCACATGTGCATATGCTACACATCCAAATACTCTCATGTGAGTAATGCTATGTTTTCTTCCTGTCCATGCTTCTTCAAGTACCATATTCATAACACTTTTTGTTGGACACCTATTCATTATATAGGTTGCACAAGATATTGATTCTACCCAATATTCATTTGACAAATGTTTGCTTTCAACATGCTTCTAGCCATTTCCATGATTGTTTTGTTCTTCCTTTCAGCTACTCCATTTTGCTGAGGTGTGTATCTAGTTGTGAACTACTTGTGAATTTCATGATCTTTGCAAAAATTAAAAAATTCTCTTGAAATATATTCGCCACCTCTATCTATTCTCAACACTTTGATATAATAACCACTTTGTTTTTCAACCAAATTCTTGAACTGACGAAATAGATCAAACACTTCATTTTTCTACTTTAGAAAATAAACCCATGTTTTTCTTGAATAATCATCAATGAATGTTAGAAAATAAAAACTACCACCTATTGAAGGTGTTTGCATAGGTCCACACAAATCTGAATGTATAATTTCCAAAGGGGCTTTTGCTCTAGTTGACTTTTTTGCTGGAAATGATTCTCTATGTTGTTTTCCTGAAATGCACCCTTCACATACCCTTTCTGGTTTTTCTATTAAAGGTAGTCCCTTGACCATGCCTTTCCTATGAAGTAAATTTAAACCTCCAAAGTTGAGATGCCCAAATCTCAGGTGCCATAACCAGTTTTCATCTTTTATCTCAGCTTGAAGGATTTTATGCACTACTGCTGTAGTTTCTTCTCTACCCACTTGTAAATTCATTAAGTGTTGTGCTTGAGCATAATTTATATTCAAATCTGGCCTTATCTTTAAGGGAAACATTATGTTATTTGTCATTCTGACTTTTGCAATAAGCTGGTTGCTTGGGTATTTGTCTAAAATTGTGCACAGACCATTCTTGAAGGTTACTCTATACCCTTTTTGAACCAGTTGCCCTACACTCATTAAGTTATGTTTTAGACCAGGCACAAAATATACATCTGAAATATACTTTTTCTCCCCCTGTTTAGTTAGAATATTGACATCTCCTTTTCCCTTGATTGACACTTTGTTGTCATTACCTAATGTAACATCAGACTTTACATTCTCATCTAAACTTGAAAAGATTTCTAGATTCCCTGTCATATGATTGCTACAGCCTGAATCTAAAAACCATACATCTTTTTCATTTACTTGAGCAACATTACAAGCTAAAAACATTGTGCTCTTATCTGAATTCTGATTTTGACTTTCTCTTGAAAAATTTGCATTTTGTCTATTATTATCATACTGCTTCTTTCTACACTCATTCATATAATGCCCGTATTTTTTATAGTAGTGACATTGGACTTGAGATTTATCATACCTTTGATTTTGTGACTGATTCTGTGTTGGGTTTTGGCTTGAGCCTTGATTGCTGCCTCTTCCACTTGAACTTGATAGACTGTATCTTTCACCTTTGTAAGAGTTTCTTCCTCTTCCTCTTGATCTACCTCTGCCTCTTCCTTGACTGACTGAAGCCTGAGTTTTGAAAGCATGCTCCAATGATGTATCTGCTGACCTCTTCAGCCTGTGTTCATGAGAAATTAGAGATGCATACAACTCATCAACAAAGAACTGTGAGAGATTTTTTGTCTCCTCTATAGCAACTACAATTGGTAGAAATTTTGTGGGAAAACTCCTTAAAATCTTTTCAACAACTCTGGTATCTTCTAGATTCTCTCCATGAGACCTAATTTGATTAACCACCCCAATGACTTGGGTGTAGAATGAATCTACAGATTCATTGTCCTTCATACATATTGTTTCAAAATCTCTTCTCAGCATTTGTAGCTTTGCTATTTTAACTTTTTCCATGCCTTGATAGGTTGTTTGAAGTATGTCTCATGCTTGTTTGGACTTTGTTGCTGCTGAAATCCTTGGAAAAATGCTCTCATGTATAGCTTGAAACAGATAAAACAAAGTCTTTGAGTCTTTCTTCCTTGTGTCTTTTAATAAGTCTTTCTCTGCTTGTGTTAAAGCATTGTATGCTACTGCATCTGTTGGCTCTGGAAATCCATTCTCAACTAAATCTCATATATCTTGTGAGCTAAATAGTGCTTTCATGGTAATTGACCAATACTCATAATTCTTCCCATTAAACTATGGAATCTGTGGGTTTGTCAAGCTTGTGCTTGCTGCCATTTTTGAAATTTATCTAGATAATCTATTTTAATAAACTTGGCTTTGATAATCGAACCTTGCTCTGATACCACGTGAAGGCCAGAGGCAGAAGAATTTTCACTGAAAAATTATAACTTAAAAATAACTTCAACACAGAGCTGCTGCTCATTAATTTTTGTATGCTCACATTCGCCTTAATAATTCAAAAGTAAATTACATATGCAAATATATGAGAAAGTTAAAAAGTCACATGAAAAAATATTCATGGAAGAGAGGGCCTGACAAAAATTTATTACAAATTACCTAACTTTTCCCCGTCAAAACGCATTTAATAAAGCGTCTTTTACAACAATATAAAAACATAAATATTAAATTTTTAATATCCCGAAATATCTATTGGCAGAGGTGGCTTGGAGAAGGTTCCCCACGGTATCGCAATGGGTAACTACCCATATTGCAATATCGCAGGCAGCGGTTTGTTGATGGCACAGTAAACGGCAGGCGGTGAAGATAAAACAAAAATGCTACGGGAGTCTCCCGCGATATCGCAATGGATATTTTCTTTATTGCGATATTGCGGGCAGCAGCTAGGGGTGACAGCAGCAGTTAGGTTTTATATTCCAACACATTCCTCTCTCTACCTTAGCGCGTCCTTCCCATCTTAGCTTATCCACCGAGGCAATAAAGCTAAAACATTCTAGTCTCAACACACCAACAATCACCCATTTACCCCCTCTCAATGGCATAACTGCCGCTGGACTTTCCAACCCACCACTAAAATAGAAGTCGAAGCAACTATCTGTGAATGAATTCACAAGGAAACATATGACGACCACATCGGAAGTATGCATCTCCCCACATTCTACCCTCCACTCATTTTTATAATTCTTCTTCAATAAGCGAACCGTGGTAAGGGTGTGAAAGGAAAGAGAATCCATGACTGACTTTGCACCACTCGCTGCCCTTCCACATATACACATCTCACCTGGCCATTCCTGCAACAAAATTACTCCACTCAATAAACTTAACTACATGACAATATTTTTTTGTAATATAAGCAACAGTTTTGATTACCTTTATACTCTGAATGCAGGGTTGAAGAGCTGATTTGATCTCCGCTACCATTAACAATCTCTTCAATTTCTCCA
The DNA here is from genome assembly GCA_007258455.2 of Sequoia sempervirens. Taxonomy (NCBI): domain Eukaryota; kingdom Viridiplantae; phylum Streptophyta; class Pinopsida; order Cupressales; family Cupressaceae; genus Sequoia; species Sequoia sempervirens. The sequence goes on along the minus strand of VDFB02297331.1, from coordinate 13,706 downwards.
GGCCCTCCAAACTTTGTATACCTTGGGACTTCCACCACGTCACCGCCTCCAACGTCTCCAATGAGCTACAATGTTCTACCCTTTGATTTTCACAGCTTTGTCGCAATCTTCTATCTTGAACTCTTTGAGGGAATGTAAATCAACAAAACTTGGGAGCTCATTTAACTCCGAGCACCCTGATATGTAAGGAAATTGAAGGTTTGCTAGAGTGTGAAGACCCCTTATCTTCTTCAGCATTTTACAGTTCTTTACCTGTACACTCCGCACTGATGTTGGTAGGGTTTGGATATCCGTTAGATGACCATTATTGTCAAGTTTGAGAGTTTCAAAGCTGGGATAGGTATCCTCAGCTATTGATATCATTGACACTCCTGTGTAATATATCTCTATACTCTTGAGCATATTTAGTTCAGGAAGAACTAAGGCCGGTAAATCTAGCCCTTCATTTTCACAACTCTGTCGCAATCTTTTGTCCCAACCATGGAATGTAAACCTGCAACACTTTGTAGCTCATTCAACTCCGGACACCGAGATATGGAAAGAAATTGAAGGTTAGATAGACTACGAAGACCCATTATCTTCTTCAACATTTTACAGTTCCTTACCTCTACCCTCCGCACTGATGTTGGCAGGGTCTGGATATCCATTAGTTGATCATTATTCTCAAGTGTGAGAGTTTCAAGGCTGGGACAATTGTCTTCCGCTATTGATATCGTTGACACTCCTGTGGAATATATCCTTATCCTTTCAACCATATTTAGTTTAGGAAGAACTGAGGCCGGTAAATCTAGACCCTTCATTTTCACAACTTTGTCGCAATCTTTTGTCCCGACCTCTTTGATGGAATGTAAATCTGCAACACTCAGTTGCTCATTCAACTCCGGACACAGAGATATGGAAATAAATTGAAGGTTAGCTAGATTATGAAGACCCATTATCTTCTTCAGTATCTTACAGCCCCTTACCTCTACACTCCGCACTGATGTTGGTAGGGTTTGTATATCCATTAGATTATCATTATTCTCAAGTGTGAGAGTTTCGAGGCTGGGACAGCTATCTTCAGTTATTGATATCGTTGACACTCCTGTGGATTCTATCCTCATCCTCCTGAGCATATATAGAGGCCCCACTAAGTCAGGTAAAGAATTCAACATTTCACAACCCGTGAGACATAGTTCAGTCAGGCGGGACAAGTTGTCAAGAGAGGACGGCAAGCTAGCCAAGAACGGACTTCCTATCTTCAACACTTTCAATTCCCTGAGTTCACCAATGTCACTGGGAACCTCCCTTATGCCTGTAGAGTCAACATAGAGCTCTTTCAAACACACTTGATCTGTGATTTGATTTGGCAATTTTTCCAACTTCTTGCATCATGTAAAATTCAAATATTCCAAGTTCCTTATGTTTTCCAGCATGTCGGATCTCATGGTGAGTTCCTCACAACCACTTAAATTGAGATGTTGAAGGTGTCTGAGCTGCTTAAAAGAATCTGGCAAAATCTGTAACCATGTACAATGATACAAAACTACATGCCGCAGGTTTATCAGATTCCCCAAACGCCTAGGTAGAGAAGAGAGCATTGAACAATCATATAATTCTAGCTGCTCCAGTGATCGAAAGCCACAAAACTCTTCTGGGAGATTCTTCACTGCAAAACATGCTCTGAGAAATATCCTTTTCAATTTCTCTAGACGACCTATTGAGTTTGGAATCCTTCGTAATTCAGGGGCTCTCCAAACAATCAGATTCCTTAACTGCAACGGAGGTTGCAGAGAGAGCAATTGTCAATTACACAAAAAATATAGTAGTAAAATGTAAGATTGAAAGTTTCATTCTAAGCAACCAGGACAAAAAATACTTACATCTAAATTATCCCATAGTTCTCTTAAGCATGCAGCATTGTTGAGCTCCAAAACTCTTAATTCTCTGAGTGACCACAACTGAAGTTTTCTCCCCTTAGATATATCCAGGCTAAGCCAGATAGGCTCTTCCAATGGTGTGCCGAAATCATTGATAAATCTATCTTCTCTTCCACTAAAAAGTTATAATCTGAGAGAGGAAGGTGGAGGGTGCCCAAAACATCTGTTTGAGATTCTGATCGGCTCAAAGAACTTTTTCAGACGCTGCCAATGACGGAATGGAGCGTCAGTATATTCGTAGGAAGCAACAACTATCCCTCTAATAGACCTTCCTCCCTGAATAGGAAAACAAAGAGCATAAATTAAATGTAATCTGAAGACCAGTAGACACGCATACAAACAAAACATTCACTAATGACGGCTAACAAGAGAAAATATAAAGTGAAGCTCACCGTAGCTTGTTTCTGTATATTCATTATTTGCTTCGGAAGCCATACACGAGAAGGTGTATGTCTACCTGCGAGATCCCTTCCCAAATCCCTCAGGTGGTCATGCATTGCTATATAATCATATTCGTTAACATTAACCAGACACTTGTTAATAAGTGTTTCCCACCCCTGCAACCCACTCCACCCCGATCCATCCCATACTTCAATCGCCAAGATTTTCCTTTTTTCGATGAAGAAACAAGCCACATCCATGAACATCTCTTTCTCTTCTTCATCTAGTGCATTGTAGCTGACACTCAACCTCCCCCTAATATCTTCCGGCAACACTTTGGAGATCTTATCTAGCTGGGATTCCCAATAATCCTTGGACTTGTCATAAACGAGTCCTCCAAAGACCTGAAGGGACAAAGGCAATCCATTGCAAGCTTTCAAAAACCTTTCAACAATATTTTCAAATCCTTCTTCTGGATAAAATTGAGAAAAGGCGTGCCAACAAAAAGGTTTCCTGGCATGGAAGGGATTCAATGGCTTCATTCTATATATAGTTGGGCCCCATTTTGCAAGGAGATGCAACTCGTGAGTTGTAACAATGACAAGACTGCCCGATGCAAGGCAGTCTTTACCTGGCAACAGAGCATCCAGTTGGTTTTCATGATCCACGTCATCCAAAATGATGAGCGCACGAACAGATCTCAACTGAGTTGCCAGAATCGCTTTGCCGCCTTCTATGTTGTCGAATGATAAACCTTTGATACCAAGGTCCTCCAGAAGCTTTTTTTGCTTCTTATGCAAAGCATTTTTGCTTGCAGCATCTCGCACTTCAAATACAAAACTGGAGCTTTGGAAGGATGAGGATTTCCTGTTATACAACTCTTTCGCCAGCATGGTTTTACCTGCTCCGCCCATTCCCACGATCCCGACAATTTGAACATTGTGCTCATTCTTGGCAGATGCAGGTGTATTTCTTTCAAAATCCAGCATGATATCACCCATTCCAATGGGTTTTTGAGCTACCAGAAAGGGCGCCTTTGGCAATATCTTGGATGCCATATTTACAATATTCTTCAACAGCATTCCCTAATCTCTAAATACGTGCAATGAATATTGAACAAACATGAGAACTCAAAGGTAACAATGACACCAGAAATTAAAATAAGAGGAGGACAAGATGATATGTGAGGGTATTTGCTACTTACTTATTATCCTTGACCTCAATGCCATTAAGAAATGAAGCTCTCTCCAGTGCCACCTTCCACTCCTCAACCTTTTCGGGAGAGTATCGTCGCTGATTTTTGTGTAGGGAAAATGCAGCAGCATATATTCGTTTCCCTTGATGCACCCATCGTAGATCAGAAGGCTGGACTTGATAGAAGACAGGAATAATTGGTTTACCCGTCTTGAGCATGAAAGACAGCTCTGCCAAACACCAAGGGGACTCAGCATATTTAATAGAGAAAATGGCAATATGAAGTGAAACCGTGTGCATGGCCTCTTCGATTTTTGCTGGAAAGACATCACCCTGCTGAAGGGAATCAACATCAAGAAAGACAGAGAATCCTGCAGCGGTAAGTTTCTCGTAGATGCTTATGGCGAGGGTGAACTTGACATCAGCTCCACAATGGTTAATGAAAACATCGTAAGTAGAAGAGAGGGGATGGGAAGAGGAGGAGGAAACAGCAAATACAGATAACGGCACAATCTCCTCAAAAGGCTTTACAGAAGCCATGGAATTGATTCAACTGCGCAAAAATAGTGAGCCAAACAGAAAGGCTAAGAAAACAAATGAATCCGTGAGCAAACGAGGAAAAAAATGTTTCTAAAAGATGTGATCAAAGAAGCGCGCGAGGTATTGTGTTAAAAAGCCAGTAAGTCACGTCTCTTTAGAAACCATGTTGAAAGAATCGCTAAAGTAAAAGACGTGCAATCATTCAGTGACCACTTGTAGCATTCACAGAAGGAGCTCAAATTGTCAGACGTGTTCATTCTGGGAAGTTCAAGTATATTCCAGAGAGGTTAGAGTGCAATGTATCTAGAGTATTGAAAATGTGGTTGTTTTTGGCAATGTCTATAGGGGTGACAATTTGCACCGCATGGCATGGATGCCCATCCGCTGCCATCCCCCTGACATACCTGCTGCCATATTTTCCAATCCTCATCGGTCCCTGACGTACCTGCTGTGCCAGTGTCGTATTTTCCTATCCTCATCAGTCCTCTTCCATACGCCCTAGACTTCCGTGCAAGAAAATTTGCCCTAGACTTTCGTGCAGTTTAATTTTATTGAGTTTGAATTTTAGTTTAATTCATCCCCTTCCGCCTGCCATTTGGAGTAATATTTTTATAACTTTTTTATTTTTAGTTAATATAAATTAAATATATGTAGTTTATTTTTATTTTTTTTAAATGATTTTAATATATTTTTATTATTAAATATTTATTGATTTTTTTTTATATGAACTTTTATTATTTTTTAAATATATTTTTAAAAAAAAAATTAATAATTTTTATTAATATAAATTATAACTAAAATTAAATATATGTAGTTTTTTTTATTTTAAAAAATTGATTTTAATATATTTTAATTACAAAATATTTATTGATTTTTTTATAAATGAATTTTTATTTATTTATTTATTTATTTTTATAAATTTAATAATATTTTTATAAATTCTTTATTTTTAAGCTACTATAAATTATAACTAAAATTAGATATTTTTGGATGCAATATCAATTTTTATTTTACAATTTATAAATTAGTTTTTAATTGAATTGTGCAATTTCAAAGGGTTGATGATGAATAGAATGTTATGAGAGAAAACATTGATATTCATGAACTGTAAAATAAAAATCAATAAATACTTTAAATTATTCTAATTATCAAATTTTCACCTTTATGTATTTTTCAATCTAGATTTAAATAAATGTTCTTGGCATAATGTAACTTTTGTATGTTAGTTATTTGTTAATATAATTATAGTTTTATAGTATGAATCTAAGTTTAAAACCCATCAATTTTATCTCTTTGGGTCAATCCAAAAGTATGGCTATATTTATTAATTTATTGATTTTTTTTATAGCCATACTTTCGCCCATTTAGTGCCTTACGTTTTATTTTATCTTTTTTATTTTATCAAAATGTGCAATAATATTGAAAAGTAATTATTTTTTACCGAAGATTTAAAGTGCTTGTGTTGGGAGGTAAGATAATTTTATCGAATTAGGTAATTATTTTACCCAAAAATATTTTTATGTGAAAAGCCAAATGAATCAATTTTTACAAGAGGGTTATAAAAGGGATAATTATTTTTACCTAAAGAGCATGCTGAAGATACATACAAGAAAAAAGTGAAGTGAATTTTTCCAATGAAAGAAGACTATTATTGAATTAATTTTCACAAAGATGAGGATTAAAGATTAAAATATTTAATTTTCCAAAAGGCAACTAATTAAATATTTTATTTTTTCCGAAGTGTTGCACCAAAAGGAAGAGTTGTACCTCTGGAGTGTCATGGGATGGTAACAGTCATTAAAATTTTATAAAATAATTGTCATGGGCTATAGATAGTCATTAAAAATCAAAATCTTAAAATTAAAACTTAAAAAAAAAAGCTTAAAAACTAAAAAATTGAAAACATCATAATACATACCTGCACAAAAGAATGAAAGGAAGAAATTAGAATGAACGTATGAGTAATGATAATACCTAAATTTTTGAAAGTTTGCAGACCCACACAATAATGAAAATCCAAACATGAATGAAATTTAGTGAAAGTCATCTACATAAGCATGCTAAAATAGAATGCACTCAAAAAGAAGAATAGATTTGACCCAAAACCAAGCAAGGGACTACTTTTTGTTCTATAAAAAGCATGTTTGGTAAACTCTTATCAACTTCATTTGTCAAGATAATAAAATAATATCATTCTTTTCAACCAAAACCTTATCACTTAATTATTCTTAATCATAAGCAAGCGTTGAATGCCCTTTCAAGGCCCCTCTCTCCACCACTTTTATATATTATTCTTCATTTTTTGTATTCAAGGAGGTATAAGGTAGAGATTGCCACATAGCTTAGATGGGGGTAAGTAGAAACATTAAGAATGGAACAAGATAGCCAATAATGAGAAAGAGAAAAGATACCTAATTGAAGAATGACTCCTATTTGAGGATGTTGGTGGAAGGTTTGTTGAGTTACTCTTCTTTATTAATATATTTATCTATTGACTTGTGTATATTTTTAACCATTTAGTTTTGGGTTTGTCTTTTTTTAAGGTAGATTAGATGAATTTTTTATTGGGGTTTTGGTTTATATAAGCAAGGTCATTGTACACTCTTGTAACATACCTCATCATCATCGAAACGAGGTATTGGAAAAGGTGTTGCATGAAGCCGAGCTCAACCTCGAGTGGGCTAAAGAACATCAGGCAGACAACGAAGGTTATATCCAATTAATGACTGATAAAAATATGTCTATCAAGGAACTAGATGTGGAAAAAGTTAAAGAATATTTCCATAAGAAGATGGAGGAGAGTGCAATGGATGGAATATCTTCGCTCTTCATGAATTTTGTTGCTAGGGCATTCGCTTGATCAAAACAAACGGTGGAAGCCGCTTTGAAATGTACCAAGCATGGAGAAGAGATGGTTCTTAGATGCCTTCTTGATCCATACTTTTGGTTGTTTGTTGATGACATATAGTTGTATAAAGTTAGTCTGGACTTAGATTAACGACTGCTCTAAATTTCTATTGTTTGCTCATGCTTATGGTGAATGAATAACTGAATATCTGCAGTCCTTTGAAGCTTGCACAAATTTCATGAGATTGTGTAGTAATCTGGTTAAGTGAAATTCTATTTTAGGAAGGTTGTCCATAGTAAAATCCTCCATGATCACTGTTCATTGCTGAATTTTAGGTCTAGGAACCTTCTCTCTTCCTTGCCCTTTTCCTTTTTTTTTTTAATAAGTAACCTATGCTAAGGTTCATTACACATTGTAAAGCCAAATCTTAAGCTAAAGATAGGAGTTCAAACTGATGTTCGAACCTACAGCAAATTGCACACTAACTTCCCACTTCGAGGAACTCCATTTTGTGATCCTACTTCCTTCCAGCCTAACTTCATGAGTCCACCCTGTGATTACCACTTATCACAAGACTTTCTTCCAGCCTAACTTCAGAGAAATTGGCTTGGAAAATGAAGGTAGCATGGTATTTTTCCTTTATGTCGTATATAAAATGTTTGCATTAGCTATAGCACGATCATGTTATAGTGAAATTTTATTATTTTGCCTCTTTTTTCCCCCAATTCAATGCACTAGCCCCCTTAGGTTTTGTTCCCTTCTTAGTTGAGTTATTCCTAACTTGCTAAGTATGCATGATAATTTATTTAATCAAAATAATAATCAACATTGTACTATCTAGTATGCTAGGGTGACCCATTGTGGAATGCACAGTGCAAGGCCTGCAAAATAAGTAACAAGGTTGGAAGGGGGATTATGGTGGAATGTGAGGAGTTGTCCCCCTAGACCCTCCCCCTACGGACTTGAGGTCACCGGGGTATCCTTCACCCAAGGACCGCCTACGTTCTCGCTTTCAAATGGGTCAAAGTCACACGTAGTTCTCCTTACAAGGTCTCTCAAAGACACCTAGACTCGAGTTACCATAATCAATATTTTTCCAATGTTTCTCTTCAAATAATAATAGTTAACAATAATTAGTAATTAAGTCAGTTCGCCATTTAACAACCCATACTATAATCCTTCCATTCACGTAGGTTGTTATCTTAAACTAGTTTGAAACCATAACATGTTTCAAGCCATAGCATGTTTGAAACCATAACTTATTTGAAACTATAACCTGTTTCAAACTATGAATGATCATAAATGGACTTACAAATCATGCAAGGTACCGACTTCTCTTCCATTTTTTCTCTACATGGAATGTTGATTTATTCATTAGGGTTGGTCTGTATGTAATAACCCAAAATAATACCCCAAAAGTTACCACTATTTTTTTATTATTATCTTATTTTATTTTCATTCACTTGCATACTCAGGTACTTCTATCCATACGGGATAGACATCCATCCATCCGGGATGGGCATCCAACCATACAGGTTAGGCATTAGTCCATATGGGACAAGAATTCATATATCCATTGGAGAGAGTGGGAGAGGGTAGGGAAGGTGGGAAAGGGTGGGAGAGGGTGAGAGGGTGTTGGAGAGAGTGGGAGAGGGTAGGGAAGGTGGGAAAGGGTGGGAGAGGGTGAGAGAGGGTTGGATAGAGTGAGAGAGTGTGGGAGAGGGCTAGAGAGAGTGTTGGAGAGGGTGGGAGAGGGGTCCACCATATCCCACCCTCTCCTAACCTTTCTAACACCTATAATCTTCCACCCTCTCCCACTATCTCCCACTCTCTAACACTCTCTTCAACCCTCTCTCACCCTCTCCTACCCTCTCCAACCCTTTCCCACCCTCTCCCACTCTCTCAAACCCTCTCCCACCCTTGCCCAATGATGTAGAGGAAGGTGGAGACCTTCTCAAAATGACTCACAAATGATCTTCAGATCAATTTCAAAATGGGTTTCAAAGAACTCATCAAAATTCCACCATATAGCATGTCCTCCCTTGTAGCATAGGCAACCTAGTTTAAGCCACTTTACATTCACGCTTTCCAAAACAATTAACAATTAAAATATGGATTTAGACACCCATTAAGGACTTACATAACATACTTCAATATCAGATATAACTCCCTTGGACCAGTTTAGACTTCCAATACATCACCATGGGAAAAACAAGGAAAATAGGTCAATTTAACAAAGGAAGTACCCTTCAAACTTATCCAATCATCTTGAAACCTTGGGGCAGCAAATTAAATGTCTCAAAACCATAGAATCCAAGTTTTTAGACCTCTATGACACCTCTAACATGCTCCAGCACAAACCCCTCCTCAACTTGCCTAAAAAACTAGGGCTTTTTGATTATAGGACTTCCAAACACTTCCAGGTCTTAAATTTTGACTTTTCACCATTAATTCAACATTAATCATCTACAAAAACTCAAAAATATACCTCTTGTTAAGGCAGATTCTCCACTACTATACCCTAGGGTCCATCTTCATGCCTTTTTTTCATGCTAAATCACTGTGCACATGTTAGATTTCCTCTTCCCTGCACATTTCTTTGTTAGTTTCTTATGGTACATGTTATATTTGATCCATTTCATAAGTTTTTATTCATAACACCCTATGAAATGGATCATTTTTTCATTTATTCATTTAGGACACTTGAAGGAAGGATGCCCTGGTTCATTGCAATTGAAACATCTACCTGTAAATGGTCCTCTACCTTGTCCAAATATGCCTCCTTCAAGGAGCACCCAGGACCTTCAAGGAGCACTTCAAGAACCAGGAGAGTGTAGGGGTCAGGAGGACCTTCCAAACAAGTCAAAAAATCAATTATAATCTATTGGAGCCTATAATGGCATTTGGGTTGAATAAGTGTAATAAGAATGTTCAAAGTTTCAAGGTTCCTAATAAGGAATCTAGGTCAAAAATGCAATGTAAGGGGTAAATTATGTTTTAGGGATTTTATTAATGATCTAATGCTTTGGATAGGTCAAATAAACTTGGATAGTGAATATCCAATAGCTTTTAGGGGGTAGTTGTTAATAAATTTCAAGTTTGTTATTTCAAATTTTTCAAATTTTAGTTTGGGCAGGAAAGTGAGTTTAGGGGTTTAATTAACTTTAATGTAATGGGATCCGACTTTGGTTGGTTGGTACAGTTTGGTAATTGATCTATAACCCTAGGAGAGTCACTTGTACGGAGGTTGATGAAGTTTTGAAGGAATTGTATGGATTGTTCTAAAAAAAAGGCAGTAAATTACAGTTTTTTGCATTATTTTGTGTTTTTTTGGTAGTTTATTGAATTCTTATTGAAGTTTAATTCATGGTGAAGGATTGAGGATTGGTATTTGCATGTATTCTAACCCTTGAATGCTCTGAAAGTTAATAAGAATCAATTCTTGTACATTTTTTGGCTGACTATCTACAGGAAAGGACAGATTTACACAGTTTTGAGGGTTTAAAATGAATAAATGATCCATTTCATAGGGTGTTATGACTGAAAACTTATGAAATGGATCAAATAAAACATGTACCATGAGAAACTAACAAATAAATGTGCAGGGAAGAGGAAATCTAACATGTGCACAGTGATTTAGCATGAAAAAAAGGCATGAAGATGGACCCTAGGGTATAGCAGTGGAGAATTTGCCTTAACAAGAGGTATATTTTTGAGTTGCTGTAGTTGAGTAATGTTGAATTAATGGTGAAAAGTCAAAATTTAAGACCTAGAAGTATTTGGAAGTCCTATAATCAAAAAGCCCTAGTTTTTGAGGCAAGTTGAGGAGGGGTTTGTGTTGGAGCATGTTAGATGTGTCATAGAGGTCTAAAAACTTGGATTCTATGGTTTTGAGCCATTTAATTTTTTTCCCCAAGGTTTCAAGATGATTGGATAAGTTTGAAGGGTACTTCCTTTGTTAAATTGACCTATTTTCCTTGTTTTTCCCATGGTGATGTATTGGAAGTCTAAACTGGTCCAAGGGAGTTATATCTGATATTGAAGTATGTTATGTAAGTCCTTAATGGGTTTCTAAATCCATTATTTGTTACATTGAGTGTTTAGGAAATAGTAGATACAAAGTAGGCTTAAACTAGGTTTACTTTATGCTACAAAGGGAGGACATGCTATATGGTGGAATTTGATGAGTTCTTTGAAACCCATTTTAAATTGATCTAAAAGATCATTGCATGAGTCATTTTGAGAGAAGGTCTCACCTTCCTCTACATCCAGTGGGCAAAAGTGGGAGAGGGTTTGAGAGTGGGAGGTAGGAGAGAAAAGGTTGGAGAAAGGTAGGAGGTGAGAGAGGGTTGGAGAGAGTGTTAGAGTGGGGAGATAGTACAGGAGAAGGTACAGAGAAGATTATAGAAGGTGTTAGAAAGGTTAGGAGAGGGGTGAGATACCATTGGACCCTCTCTCTCACCCTCTCCAACCTCTCTAGCCCTCCCACACTCTCTCACTCCTATCAACTCCCTCTCTCACCCTCTCCCACCCTTTCCCACCTTCCCTACCCTCTCCCACTCTCTCCAACACCCTCTCACCCTCCGCCACCCTTTCCCACCTTCCCTACCCTCTCCCACTCTCTCGCACCCTCTCCCACCCTCTCCAATACTCTCTCTAGCCCTCTCCCACACTCTCTCACTCGCTCCAACCCTCTCTTCCACCCTCCCCCAACCTCTTCCACCCTCTTCCATGCTTTCCATCCATTAGTATTGCACAAATACTCAGAAAACTATGAAAAGTGCATTCTAGAGACCATTTTCATACATTTACAAGGAAAAAAACTGACCTAGGGCATCAGATAACTTTTGTAAACCTCCATCTTTCGCTCTAAAACAAATTGCAATATGAAGAGGACCCCTAAATCCACCATTCCACCAGGTTTCATAATTTTCCCATGGTGGAATGCTGAGTTATAAGCATTTTGTGATCAAAACCCTTGATTTGTAGAGTTTCAGACCCACTTTCACTAAAATTGATGTAACTTGCTCAATTATTAATGAAATTAACTCAAATCACCGCCAAAAGAAAGAAGACTCTCCCCTCTATCGAACTATATGCATTAGAGGGCCACATAATGTTGCTATAGGCCGTACCAATTGAAAAAATAGTGAAAAACACTGTAAAAATAGAGTTTCTTCTTATTAAATGCTTGAAAACTTAAAAAATGCCAACCAACCCCCACCCTCGACCCAAGGGAGGCTTTTTAAACATTATCCCACCTTCCCCAATAGCCCTCAACTAATTTTTTAAAAGAGGGAACTATTGTTTAGTGAAATTACATCATTATGGTGAAATTACACCAACTTACAACGTGAAAACTTTGCAATTTTGGAGCAAATTTCAATCCGAAAGACCTATGACCTCAAAAACCATTCAATCCTACTATTGTTTAGTGAAATTACATCATTTTGGGTGTGGGTTTTCAGCTGTGTGTGAGTTTGTCCAAAACTTGCAAAAGTTGCTATTTTGGGTGTCATGCATCTTGGCAACTTGGCAAAAATGATGAAAACTCATTAATATTAATGGGAAACATCTTGAACTGCTAAAATTTATTGTAAAAGGAAATTTGGAGCCTGGAATGGTTGAGCATTGAACATTTGAAGTGTTTTTTGGTGTTTATGCAAGAATTTTGATTAAGATTTCCATTGTTTTTTGTAGTTGCAGCAAGTTTTTGGCTCTTGTACGGCCTGTACAGCCCTGCTTATGGAATAAAACCAATTGCATGTTATATTATTGTGTTCCCTCTTTCATTTGGCATTGGTTTCATGAATTTTCATCATGTTTTGAGAAAGTTATTGAGATTTTTCCAAAAACTGTCCTAGTTTTGTTGTGAATTTCTGAGTTTCAGGTCACTTTCTTGGTTTGGTATGAACTGTACGGCCTTGGTAATGGCTTGAAACCAGTTGCACATTAAATATTGTTGAATCCTCTTTCAAATGGCATTGATTTCAGGATATTTCATCAAGTTTTGTTGAAGTTATAGTGATTTTGGTGAAAATTGTCTAAACCTTAGCTAGGGTGGGCAGCAAGCACTAAAAATGTAATAAATATTTTTCTAACTGCTCAAAAACCCTGAAATCTTGAGAAAAATTATGTCTTGATCTATATTTTAATTTGGATTTGGGTTTGAGTCTTCATTTTCTTGGGATTGTGAGAAATCTATGACAGTCCATAGGAGGAAACTAGGGAAAAATAGTGATTTCTCTCTTTTTGCTACTAAATCTCTCAACCCACGTTTGAAAAACTTGATCCATGGCTTGAAAAATGTTTATTGATGTTTTTGGTGAGTGTGTAGACCTAGAGCAAGGCTTACTTTGGTTGTTTGAAGCTTGGTTTGTTTCCTTCTAGACTATCCCATTAGAACAGTGAAGAGAATCTTTCAAGAAAACTGTGTATTTTGATCTTTTAATGTTGGTTGCCTAAAACCCACGTTGGATTTCCAAGTAACTACTGCTATCTCATGTTGTTAAGGGTCTTTGGAGTCTCTACAATTCTAGGGCAGGCATGGCTTGGTCAATTCAAGCCTGAGTTTTCTTTGTTTGGGGTTGTCTCCATAGGATAGTATAAGCAAAACATGCAAAACAGTTTGAAACCGCATTAGTACTTGTCATGGGTGTTGAAACAAAGTAATTTATCATCAAAATCCATCCCTAGTATGTTGTTTAAAGATGGATTTCATAACACATATTTGGTGCATAAAGATGCTATTAGGTATAAGTTGGTTCCTTTGCCTTTGGAGTAGTCTAATGAGAGTTTTGTGATCTGTTTTGAGAAGAATTTGC
>VDFB02297330.1:0-11323 GCA_007258455.2 Sequoia sempervirens | reverse complement strand
TATTAATTTATTGATTTTTTTTATAGCCATACTTTCGCCCATTTAGTGCCTTACGTTTTATTTTATCTTTTTTATTTTATCAAAATGTGCAATAATATTGAAAAGTAATTATTTTTTACCGAAGATTTAAAGTGCTTGTGTTGGGAGGTAAGATAATTTTATCGAATTAGGTAATTATTTTACCCAAAAATATTTTTATGTGAAAAGCCAAATGAATCAATTTTTACGAGAGGGTTATAAAAGGGATAATTATTTTTACCTAAAGAGCATGCTGAAGATACATACAAGAAAAAAGTGAAGTGAATTTTTCCAATGAAAGAAGACTATTATTGAATTAATTTTCACAAAGATGAGGATTAAAGATTAAAATATTTAATTTTCCAAAAGGCAACTAATTAAATATTTTATTTTTTCCGAAGTGTTGCACCAAAAGGAAGAGTTGTACCTCTGGAGTGTCATGGGATGGTAACAGTCATTAAAATTTTATAAAATAATTGTCATGGGCTATAGATAGTCATTAAAAATCAAAATCTTAAAATTAAAACTTAAAAAAAAAAAAGCTTAAAAACTAAAAAATTGAAAACATCATAATACATACCTGCACAAAAGAATGAAAGGAAGAAATTAGAATGAACGTATGAGTAATGATAATACCTAAATTTTTGAAAGTTTGCAAACCCACACAATAATGAAAATCCAAACATGAATGAAATTTAGTGAAAGTCATCTACATAAGCATGCTAAAATAGAATGCACTCAAAAAAGAAGAATAGATTTGACCCAAAACCAAGCAAGGGACTACTTTTTGTTCTATAAAAAGCATGTTTGGTAAACTCTTATCAACTTCATTTGTCAAGATAATAAAATAATATCATTATTTTCAACCAAAACCTTATCACTTAATTATTCTTAATCATAAGCAAGCGTTGAATGCCCTTTCAAGGCCCCTCTCTCCACCACTTTTATATATTATTCTTCATTTTTTGTATTCAAGGAGGTATAAGGTAGAGATTGCCACATAGCTTAGATGGGGGTAAGTAGAAACATTAAGAATGGAACAAGATAGCCAATAATGAGAAAGAGAAAAGATACCTAATTGAAGAATGACTCCTATTTGAGGATGTTGGTGGAAGGTTTGTTGAGTTACTCTTCTTTATTAATATATTTATCTATTGACTTGTGTATATTTTTAACCATTTAGTTTTGGGTTTGTCTTTTTTTAAGGTAGATTAGATGAATTTTTTATTGGGGTTTTGGTTTATATAAGCAAGGTCATTGTACACTCTTGTAACATACCTCATCATCATCGAAACGAGGTATTGGAAAAGGTGTTGCATGAAGCCGAGCTCAACCTCGAGTGGGCTAAAGAACATCAGGCAGACAACGAAGGTTATATCCAATTAATGACTGATAAAAATATGTCTATCAAGGAACTAGATGTGGAAAAAGTTAAAGAATATTTCCATAAGAAGATGGAGGAGAGTGCAATGGATGGAATATCTTCGCTCTTCATGAATTTTGTTGCTAGGGCATTCGCTTGATCAAAACAAACGGTGGAAGCCGCTTTGAAATGTACCAAGCATGGAGAAGAGATGGTTCTTAGATGCCTTCTTGATCCATACTTTTGGTTGTTTGTTGATGACATATAGTTGTATAAAGTTAGTCTGGACTTAGATTAACGACTGCTCTAAATTTCTATTGTTTGCTCATGCTTATGGTGAATGAATAACTGAATATCTGCAGTCCTTTGAAGCTTGCACAAATTTCATGAGATTGTGTAGTAATCTGGTTAAGTGAAATTCTATTTTAGGAAGGTTGTCCATAGTAAAATCCTCCATGATCACTGTTCATTGCTGAATTTTAGGTCTAGGAACCTTCTCTCTTCCTTTCCCTTTTCCTTTTTTTTTTTAATAAGTAACCTATGCTAAGGTTCATTACACATTGTAATCTTAAGCTAAAGATAGGAGTTCAAACTGATGTTCGAACCTACAGCAAATTGCGCACTAACTTCCCACTTCGAGGAACTCCATTTTGTGATCCTACTTCCTTCCAGCCTAACTTCATGAGTCCACCCTGTGATTACCACTTATCACAAGACTTTCTTCCAGCCTAACTTCAGAGAAATTGGCTTGGAAAATGAAGGTAGCATGGTATTTTTCCTTTATGTCGTATATAAAATGTTTGCATTAGCTATAGCATGATCATGTTATAGTGAAATTTTATTATTTTGCCTCTTTTTTCCCCCAATTCAATGCACTAGCCCCCTTAGGTTTTGTTCCCTTCTTAGTTGAGTTATTCCTAACTTGCTAAGTATGCATGATAATTTATTTAATCAAAATAATAATCAACATTGTACTATCTAGTATGCTAGGGTGACCCATTGTGGAATGCACAGTGCAAGGCCTGCAAAATAAGTAACAAGGTTGGAAGGGGGATTATGGTGGAATGTGAGGAGTTGTCCCCCTAGACCCTCCCCCTACGGACTTGAGGTCACCGGGGTATCCTTCACCCAAGGACCGCCTACGTTCTCGCTTTCAAATGGGTCAAAGTCACACGTAGTTCTCCTTACAAGGTCTCTCAAAGACACCTAGACTCGAGTTACCATAATCAATATTTTTCCAATGTTTCTCTTCAAATAATAATAGTTAACAATAATTAGTAATTAAGTCAGTTCGCCATTTAACAACCCATACTATAATCCTTCCATTCACGTAGGTTGTTATCTTAAACTAGTTTGAAACCATAACATGTTTCAAGCCATAGCATGTTTGAAACCATAACTTATTTGAAACTATAACCTGTTTCAAACTATGAATGATCATAAATGGACTTACAAATCATGCAAGGTACCGACTTCTCTTCCATTTTTTCTCTACATGGAATGTTGATTTATTCATTAGGGTTGGTCTGTATGTAATAACCCAAAATAATACCCCAAAAGTTACCACTATTTTTTTATTATTATCTTATTTTATTTTCATTCACTTGCATACTCAGGTACTTCTATCCATACGGGATAGACATCCATCCATCCGGGATGGGCATCCAACCATACAGGTTAGGCATTAGTCCATATGGGACAAGAATTCATATATCCATTGGAGAGAGTGGGAGAGGGTAGGGAAGGTGGGAAAGGGTGGGAGAGGGTGAGAGGGTGTTGGAGAGAGTGGGAGAGGGTAGGGAAGGTGGGAAAGGGTGGGAGAGGGTGAGAGAGGAGTTGATAGAGTGAGAGAGTGTGGGAGAGGGCTAGAGAGAGTGTTGGAGAGGGTGGGAGAGGGTCCACCATATCCCACCCTCTCCTAACCTTTCTAACACCTTCTATAATCTTACACCCTCTCCCACTATCTCCCACTCTCTAACACTCTCTCCAACCCTCTCTCACCCTCTCCTACCCTCTCCAACCCTTTCCCACCCTCTCCCACTCTCTCAAACCCTCTCCCACCCTTGCCCAATGATGTAGAGGAAGGTGGAGACCTTCTCAAAATGACTCACAAATGATCTTCAGATCAATTTCAAAATGGGTTTCAAAGAACTCATCAAAATTCCACCATATAGCATGTCCTCCCTTGTAGCATAGGCAACCTAGTTTAAGCCACTTTACATTCACGCTTTCCAAAACAATTAACAATTAAAATATGGATTTAGACACCCATTAAGGACTTACATAACATACTTCAATATCAGATATAACTCCCTTGGACCAGTTTAGACTTCCAATACATCACCATGGGAAAAACAAGGAAAATAGGTCAATTTAACAAAGGAAGTACCCTTCAAACTTATCCAATCATCTTGAAACCTTGAGGCAGCAAATTAAATGGCTCAAAACCATAGAATCCAAGTTTTTAGACCTCTATGACACCTCTAACATGCTCCAGCACAAACCCCTCCTCAACTTGCCTCAAAAACTAGGGCTTTTTTATTCTAGGACTTCCAAACACTTCTAGGTCTTAAATTTTGAATTTTCACCATTAATTCAACATTAATCAACTACAGCAACTCAAAAATATACCTCTTGTTAAGGCAGATTCTCCACTACTATACCCTAGGGTCCATCTTCATGCCTTTTTTTCATGCTAAATCACTGTGCACATGTTAGATTTCCTCTTCCCTGCACATTTCTTTGTTAGTTTCTTATGGTACATGTTATATTTGATCCATTTCATAAGTTTTTATTCATAACACCCTATGAAATGGATCATTTTTTCATTTATTCATTTAGGACACTTGAAGGAAGGATGCCCTGGTTCATTGCAATTGAAACATCTACCTGTAAATGGTCCTCTACCTTGTCCAAATATGCCTCCTTCAAGGAGCACCCAGGACCTTCAAGGAGCACTTCAAGAACCAGGAGAGTGTAGGGGTCAGGAGGACCTTCCAAACAAGTCAAAAAATCAATTATAATCTATTGGAGCCTATAATGGCATTTGGGTTGAATAAGTGTAATAAGAATGTTCAAAGTTTCAAGGTTCCTAATAAGGAATCTAGGTCAAAAATGCAATGTAAGGGGTAAATTATGTTTTAGGGATTTTATTAATGATCTAATGCTTTGTATAGGTCAAATAAACTTGGATAGTGAATATCCAATAGCTTTTAGGGGGTAGATGTTAATAAATTTCAAGTTTGTTATTTCAAATTTTTCAAATTTTAGTTTGGGTGGGAAAGTGAGTTTAGGGGTTTAATTAACTTTAATGTAATGGGATCCGACTTTGGTTGGTTGGGACAGTTTGGGAATTGATCTATAACCCTAGGAGAGTCACTTGTATGGAGGTTGATGAAGTTTTGAAGGAATTGTACAGACTGTTCTAAAAAAAAGGCAGTAAATTACAGTTTTTTGCATTATTTTGTGTTTTTTTGGTAGTTTATTGAATTCCTATTGAAGTTTAATTCATGGTGAAGGATTGAGGATTGGTATTTGCATGTATTCTAACCCTTGAATGCTCTGAAAGTTAATAAGAATCAATTCTTGTACATTTTTTGGCTGACTGTCTATAGGAAAGGACAGATTTACACAGCTTTGAGGGTTTAAAATGAATAAATGATCCATTTCATAGGGTGTTATGACTGAAAACTTATGAAATGGATCAAATATAACATGTACCATGAGAAACTAACAAATAAATGTGTAGGGAAGAGGAAATCTAACATGTGCACAGTGATTTAGCATGAAAAAAAGGCATGAAGATGGACCCTAGGGTATAGCAGTGGAGAATTTGCCTTAACAAGAGGTATATTTTTGAGTTGCTGTAGTTGAGTAATGTTGAATTAATGGTGAAAAGTCAAAATTTAAGACCTAGAAGTATTTGGAAGTCCTATAATCAAAAAGCCCTAGTTTTTGAGGCAAGTTGAGGAGGGGTTTGTGTTGGAGCATGTTAGATGTGTCATAAAGGTCTAAAAACTTGGATTATATGGTTTTGAGCCATTTAATTTTTTTCCCCAAGTTTTCAAGATGATTGGATAAGTTTGAAGGGTACTTCCTTTGTTAAATTGACCTATTTTCCTTATTTTTCCCATGGTGATGTATTGGAAGTCTAAACTGGTCCAAGGGAGTTATATCTGATATTGAAGTATGCTATGTAAGTCCTTAATGGATTTATAAATCCATATTTTATTTGTTAAGTTTTTTGGAAAGCGTGAGTGTAAAGTGGCTTAAACTAGGTTGCCTATGCTACAAGGGAGGACATGCTATATGGTGGAATTTTGATGAGTTCTTTGAAACCCATTTTGAAATTGATCTAAAGATCATTTGTGAGTCATTTTGAGAAGGTCTCCACCTTCCTCTACATCAGCAAGGCAGGCCGAGCAGCAGCAGGACCCTCCCCACCCCTCTCCAACATCCCCTAGCTCCCTCCCCCCACACCTCTCACTCTATCCAACCCTTTCTCACCTTCTCCCAATTCTTTTCCCCACCTTCTCTCATTCTCCCACTTCTCCAACACCTTTCCTCATCTCTTTCCCTCTTAACCTTTTTCCCCTAATTTTCCCTACTCCTTCTCCCACTTCCCCTTTCTCTCAGACTTTCTCCCACCTCTTAATACTCTTCTTTAGGCTCCTTCTCCTCTAGTCCCTCTCACTCGCTCCAACCCTCTCTTCCACCCTCCCCCAACCTCTTCCACCCTCTTCCATGCTTTCCATCCATTAGTATTGCACAAATACTCAGAAAACTATGAAAAGTGCATTCTAGAGACCATTTTCATACATTTACAAGGAAAAAAACTGACCTAGGGCATCAGATAACTTTTGTAAACCTCCATCTTTCGCTCTAAAACAAATTGCAATATGAAGAGGACCCCTAAATCCACCATTCCACCAGGTTTCATAATTTTCCCATGGTGGAATGCTGAGTTATAAGCATTTTGTGATCAAAACCCTTGATTTGTAGAGTTTCAGACCCACTTTCACTAAAATTGATGTAACTTGCTCAATTATTAATGAAATTAACTCAAATCACCGCCAAAAGAAAGAAGACTCTCCCCTCTATCGAACTATATGCATTAGAGGGCCACATAATGTTGCTATAGGCCGTACCAATTGAAAAAATAGTGAAAAACACTGTAAAAATAGAGTTTCTTCTTATTAAATGCTTGAAAACTTAAAAAATGCCAACCAACCCCCACCCTCGACCCAAGGGAGGATTTTTAAACATAATCCCACCTTCCCCAACAGCCCTCAACCAATTTTTTAAAAGAGGGAACTGTTGTTTAGTGAAATTACATCATTATGGTGAAATTACACCAACTTACAACGTGAAAACTTTGCAATTTTGGAGCAACTTTCAATCTGAAAGACCTATGACCTCAAAAACCATTCAATCCTACTATTGTTTGGTGAAATTACATCATTTTGGGTGTGGTTTTTCAGCTGTGTTTGAGTTTGTCCAAAACTTGCAAAAGTTGCTATTTTGGGTGTCATGCATCTTGGCAACTTGGCAAAAATGATGAAAACTCATTAATATTAATGGGAAACATCTTGAACTGCTAAAATTTATTGTAAAAGGAAATTTGGAGCCTGGAATGGTTGAGCATTGAACATTTGAAGTGTTTTTTGGTGTTTATGCAAGAATTTTGATTAAGATTTCCATTGTTTTTTGTAGTTGCAGCAAGTTTTTGGCTCTTGTACGGCCTGTACAGCCCTGCTTATGGAATAAAACCAATTGCATGTTATATTATTGTGTTCCCTCTTTCATTTGGCATTGGTTTCATGAATTTTCATCATGTTTTGAGAAAGTTATTGAGATTTTTCCAAAAACTGTCCTAGTTTTGTTGTGAATTTCTGAGTTTCAGGTCACTTTCTTGGTTTGGTATGAACTGTACGGCCTTGGTAATGGCTTGAAACCAGTTGCACATTAAATATTGTTGAATCCTCTTTCAAATGGCATTGATTTCAGGATATTTCATCAAGTTTTGTTGAAGTTATAGTGATTTTGGTGAAAATTGTCTAAACCTTAGCTAGGGTGGGCAGCAAGCACTAAAAATGTAATAAATATTTTTCTAACTGCTCAAAAACCCTGAAATCTTGAGAAAAATTATGTCTTGATCTATATTTTAATTTGGATTTGGGTTTGAGTCTTCATTTTCTTGGGATTGTGAGAAATCTATGACAGTCCATAGGAGGAAACTAGGGAAAAATAGTGATTTCTCTCTTTTTGCTACTAAATCTCTCAACCCACGTTTGAAAAACTTGATCCATGGCTTGAAAAATGTTTATTGATGTTTTTGGTGAGTGTGTAGACCTAGAGCAAGGCTTACTTTGGTTGTTTGAAGCTTGGTTTGTTTCCTTCTAGACTATCCCATTAGAACAGTGAAGAGAATCTTTCAAGAAAACTGTGTATTTTGATCTTTTAATGTTGGTTGCCTAAAACCCACGTTGGATTTCCAAGTAACTACTGATGTCTCATGTTGTTAAGGGTCTTTGGAGTCTCTACAAGTCTAGGGCAGGCATGGCTTGGTCAATTCAAGCCTGAGTTTTCTTTGTTTGGGGTTGTCTCCATAGGACAGTATAAGCAAAACATGCAAAACAGTTTGAAACCGCATTAGTACTTGTCATGGGTGTTGAAACAAAGTAATTTCTCATCAAAATCCATCCCTAGTATGCTGTTTAAAGATGGATTTCATAACACATATTTGGTGCATAAAGATGCTATTAGGTATAAGTTGGTTCCTTTGCCTTTGGAGCAGTCTAATGAGAGTTTTGTGATCTGTTTTGAGAAGAATTTGCAGGCCAAAGTGCAGGGTAAGACAGGGGAAGATACTGGTTGGTTGAAAAATAGTAAGTTGCAGCAGAGATTTGAAGCACACAGTCCTAAAAATCAAAATTTGTGGGACTTGGACAGTATTAAGGTTGGAGGCATTGAATGCCCTATAGTTGAGGGTGATAGAGGAGGTGTTCTTTCCCAAAGAAATCAGGGGATTAAGGGAAAAAATAGGGCACAAGATCAAACTGAGATCAAGCAGCAAAAAGGACAAACAAAACACAGTTTTGACACTAACATGTTGAGTGACATGAATGCAGGTTGGCAGAAAAGGAAGAAGGTAACTTTGGGAGATTTCATGCTTGGTAATCAGAAGGTGCAAACATACAGGAACAAGGAGTATTATGGCAGCAACAAGTTGGATACTTCTTGGGGCAAGAACTTATTCTTTCTTGGGGAGAATGGTGCAGGAGCACCCAAGCTCTTCAAGGAACACTTCAATAGACATGAGGATGCAGGGGTCATGAAGACCTATCAAGGAACTCAGAAAGTTAATTATGACATTTTGAAGCCTATAATAACTTTTGAAATGGTTTAAAACATTAAGGGAGTCAAATGTCCTAAGGGTCTTGATAAGGACCATAGGACCAAAATGCATTGTAATTGCACAAATAATGTCCTAAGAGTCTATATAGGTTTTTAGTGTTTTAATCATGTTAATTAAGGTTGAATAATTCCATTTAATAGGTTTTAAGGATTTTTAGTTAGTAGGAGTTAATAAAATAAAAGTTGGAAAATTCAAATTTTAAACTTCCAACTTTGGGCCGGAAAGTGATTTTTAGGAGTTTTAGCAACTTTAATGTAATCAAACCAATTCAAAATGGTTTGAGCAGTTATGGGATGGATCTATAACCCTAAAGGAATAATTTGTAGGGAGTTTGGGTTGTTGGTACAGATTTTGTATGGACTGCTATAGGAAGCAAAAAAATAGCAATTTCTTGCATTCTTCTTGTGCTCTTTTGATGATTTATTGATTTCTATTGAAGATTTTTTTAGTAGGATGGTTTAGGGACTTGTATCAACTTTTTTTGAGGTCATTTGAATGTCCTGAAAGCAACAGCAAACAATTCTTTGTATATTATTGCTGACTGTCCTCAAGAAAGTGCAGATTTTTCACTAATTTTGAGGTTTTTCATGGATGTTTGATCCATTTCATGAGGGAATGATGCTGTAACTTGTGAAATGGATCTATTATAACATGTATAATACAGATCTAACAAGTTATTGTACAAGAAAGAGTGATTCTTGGGTGTACACCGAGTTTTAGCAAGGAAAAGTGCATGGAAATGGAGGCTAAGGTGTAGCAGCAGAAGATCTGCCTTAATGAGGGGTATATTTTTTAGTTTAAGATGTTTATATATGTTTATTTATTGGTGAAAAGTCCAAGATAAGGTTTTGGAAGTGTTGGGAAAGCTAATTTTCAAGAGGCCCTAGTTTTGGAGCAATTTGGTGAGGGTTTTGTGTTTGAGGGTGTCAAGGGTGTCATAGGCACCTAAAAACCTTAAAATCCTTGGTTTGGAAACATTTTAAGATACTGTTGAAATTTTCATAGTTATGGGATAAGTTTAGAGAGGGGTTTCTTTGAAAAAGTGGGCTAATTGGGCCTTAAATTTGAAGAAACAACAGATTTTTGTAGGTCTGATCCAAAACAAGTGCCAACAAGGTTTTGGTATGTTGTGTAGCATCACAAAATACATCTTAATCAGTCATTTATTTTTGGAGTCCTTTACAAAAAGTTGTTAGAAAAAGTTGAGTGAAAAGTAAAAAAAAAAAAACCATTGCTAGAGGCCTAGTTGGGCTAGAAGCCTAGTCAAGGTGCAAAAAGTGAGTTTGTGTTTAAGTCAGAGGTTTGGGGCTTGAAACCATTCAAGACAAGTTTTTTTGAGTCTTTTAAAAGCTTCCCAAGGGTTTGGGTCCATAAGTGAAGGTTTAAAGTCATAAGTGAAACTTTGAGGCTTATCTCCTGTAGGGTGCCTAGAAGAGGGTTTGAGATTGCTTCATAGAAAATCCTTCAAATCATTGTGTGTTTCCAAAAGTCCCATAGCCTCTACATAATTTTGTGACTAAAAAAATTATGTTTCCTTTGTGACCAAACCAATAGAACTGAGCCTTCAATGAATTACAAAAATGTATGCAAAAAGGTATCACCAGAAATGTACCAAACCAAAATGAACCTCGATGATCATTAAATACAGAAGACCTCAGAATATATGCCAACACTATAAGTGTCAAAATCAACCCTTCACATCAATGTCAAAACCTATGTGAAAGGGGTCAACAAAAATTATATTGTATATAGACTTTTATATATAAAATTGTAGAATAATTCTCTACACATATACAAAATTGGCATTTATACCAACTCAAAATGTTACATATGTCATCTCAAGATCTACATACCAAGTGTATGTAGAATAACTACACATTCCAATAGTCAAATTGATCTTATGTCTTAGACAAATCTTACATTTGTGGTGGATCATCAAAATCTAGCCTCCTCATGCCACTAGATGGATGAAAAGTTGACTACACAGTAACAAGACAAACCATAAATTTGATTAATTAGCTAAATGGTAAATAAATTAGACCACCAAATAAAAACTTATTTATAATTTAGAAATTTCAAATTACCATATTGTTACCATCTTTACTTTGCATTACATCCATTGTTGTTGCTTCTTGGTTAAGATCAATAGAAAATGGAAACATATGTTGCTAGGTGTTTTGTTGATCATCTAAAGCCACAATAACATGCACATTTGAGACATCAACATAGAAAAAAATAATTTACAAATTAAAAACATAAAATTGATTGAAGTGTGTTCTATAATTTTTATACCATCTCCACTTTGCATTGTCTCCATTGTCATTTCTTGGTTAAGATCAATAGAAAAAGGTAACATGTATTCTCTACTATTTTGTTGATCCTCTGAAGCTGCAATGACACATATTTAACACATCAACATAGATAAAGTTTTCAAGTGTAAAACTACATTATGTAATTAATATAAACAATAGTAAATTTATAAAGATTAGAAATTTGATTAGAGATAGGAATTGACTAATTTCCTA